>PVJN01064604.1:0-10469 GCA_004026805.1 Lasiurus borealis
CAGATGACTGGCTTAAACACAATGAGATTTTGCAATAATACAAGGACAATAGTCCTCTCCTTTATATGAAACTAGAGGCCCAGTGCACAAAATTCATGCACAGGAGAGTGAGTCCCTTAGTCCAGCCTGCTTTAATCTGGGACCCCAGTGGGATCAGGCCTAAATGGGCAGTTGGACATCCCTTTCACAATGCAGAACTGCTGGGTTCCAATCACTCACCTACCTGTCTGCCTGAGTGCCCCTAATTGCTTCTGCCTGCCAGCCTGATCATCCCCTAAGCACTCACCTGCCAGCCTGATTGATGCCTAACTACTCCCCTACCAGCCTGATTGCTCCTAACTGCCCTCCTCTGCAGGCCTGGTCTCCCCACAACTGTCCTTCCCTGCAGGCCCAATCATCGTTCCCTGCCCTCCTCTGCCAGCCTCATCCCCTGCAACTTCCCTCCCCTGAAGGCCTGACCACCCCTAACTGCCCTCACCTGCTGGTCTGATTGCCTACAACTGCTCTCCCCTGAAGTCCATATTGTGGTTGCCATCTTGTGTTCACATGGAGGTGGCCATCTTGTGTAATGGAGTGATGGTCAATTTGCATATTATTCTTTTACTAGATAGGATGACATTAATTTAAGAGAATGTTTTATTAATCCTACAGTATTTACTTTTATTGACTGTGGAATGGTTTTAAAAAATATAAGTGAGATACAAATTTTCACCAAAGTTTAATTGAGTGCTTGAATCAGTTCCATTATGTGCTAATTATATTACATTATATACTAATTACTTTATGTTATTTTTTAGAAAAATAATTTACAGAACTGGGCTTAAAATAAAATTTAAGGTATAAGAAATAGTTTTGACAAGTATTCTCAGCATCTGTATCTTCAACAACATGTGGATTCTATTTGTTATTGCTATTTATTGTGTGCATCTATATTTAAAGATCCCCAGTTTAGCAGATTTGAAAATATAAATATCTGCATTGCTCCAGACCACTCTATAACAGAATAGTAATTTCCATATAGGTCATCAGGATTTTTTAAAAATGGGAATTTATAGTCTTATTTCATGTAGTCAGAGAATTCACTGTTCCATGATGCCTTTTCTTGAGTCATCTTGTGAACTGATTGTCACACAATGATCCAATCAGCTGTTTGATGGATCTGATTCCACTGATCCATGGCACCTGGACCAAACATTGCAAGGTCAGGTTATTTGTGTCTGACATTGATGGACGTGGCATGTAACATCAAGAGATAAAAAGAGTTCATAATATAAAAAAACTGCCCTGTGCCAAATACATTTCCATTGCTTTGCTTAAGTATAACTGGACTGTCTGAACTGAATAATGTTAGCTCAATAATTTCATTTGACAGCAGTGTTTGGAATGAAGTTATATAGGTCATGTGAATACTCAAAAGTATTGAAAAATCATATATATATATATATATATATATATATATATATATATATATAAAAGCCTAAGTGACCATCCAACCATTTGACCATCTGACCAGTAGCTATGATGTGTATGATGTGCACTGACCACCAGGGGGAAGATGCTCAATGCGGGAGCTGCTGAGCTGTGGGTGATTTGGCAACTGCGATTCTCAGGTGATGCACCAGGGACCAGAGAGAGGGAGCCCGATTCCAGGTGGATCATCCAAGAACTGCCCTCTCACAATCCGGGACCCCTGGGGAGATGTCAAAGAGCTGGTTTTGGCCCCAACTCCACAGGCCAGGTTGGGGGACCCCACCTGTGCACGGATCTGTGCACTGGGCATCTAGTAATGATGATAATACTACATTTGAAGAACTGCAGATTTGTGTTCAGAAAAGTGACCTGAATATAGGATTTGGAAAAATTGTCTAATATTGAATTGAGCAAATAGCTTATGTATCCAGACAATAAGCATAGAGGTATGATACAATGTCATCCAATTTTGCATGTTTTAAAACAAATGTACATAACTGTGGAGGAGCCTTATATCATCCTCTGAAAAATTAGTCTCAAACATATTTATATTTTATATCATAATTTCTGGCTAAAGCATCCATCCCACTAATATTCATTGAGAATTTACTATGAAATAGACATTCTTCTAGGAGCTAGGGACATAGTATTATATAACTTAGACAAAAATACCTTTCCTTTTGGAGTTGAAATTCTACTGGGCAGTGATAGATAATAACGGTATTAAACTTAATTAAATAGTCTTTTAAGAAGTGATAGTGCCATGGGAAAAAATATGGATAGGGTGGTTGGGGAGTGCCTTGGAGTTGCAAAATTCAATTTTAAGTATGTTTTTATTCTTTTATATATAGAGAAAAGCAGAGGGAGAGATAGAAACATTGATAAGAAAAAAATCATTGATTGACTGCCTCTTGCACACACCCTACTGGGGATCAAGGCCACAACCTGGGTGAATGCCCTGACCTGGAATCAACCCAGTGACTTCTTGGAACATGGGATGACACTTAATCAACTGAGCCACACTGGACAGGTGGAAGATTCAATTTTAAATACAGATATCAGGGAAGACCTTATTGAAAAGTGACAACACCAGAGATTGAAAAGGCCCCATTGGGAGGGAGAGCTATATCAGAAAACATGTTCTGAGTAGATTAAATAGCAAGTGCACAGGAGCGTACCTGACATGTGTGAGAAACAGTAAGGAGGTCAGTATGGCTGAAGTATAGTAAAACAGGGATGTAGGAGTAAGAGATAAGATCAAGAGGGGTGAGGACCAGGGTAGGCTAGAGGAGGTGAATGGGGGAAAAGGGGAAATACATAATAGTTTCTATAATAAAGATTTATTTAAAAAACAAATAAATAAAATATGTAAGAAAATAAAAAGTAGATGTAAGGTCAATTCTGTAGGACCCTATAGTAGACCATCATAAAATCATTGACTTTTACTAAGGCAATGCAAAGCTAATGGGGGAGGACGGTAATGTGGGCAGAAGAGTAACAATATCAGAATTACATTTTAACAGACTTACTCATCTCACCAGGATAGGCTGGAAGAAGGATATCAGTCAGGATCAATAAGCTGGTAGCTTGAACCAGAATTTAAACCACAAACTGCTCATCTGACAACCACACTTTCTCTTCTTTAAAATCATACCTGAATATCTCTGGAAGGTTTCTAGAGTTTTTCTAGGAGTTTTCACTAGTGGAATCCATTTAAGCAATTACCTAATATAATTTATACATGTAATCTACTTAATATCACTGTATCTAAGTTTTCTTATTTGTTAAGTGGAATTTAAAAATGGTACCAATTCATAAGGCAATGGTGTAAATTATTTAGAAATGAATATATTTTTTAAAAGCTATAGTAATTAAAACAGTATGATATTGACATCAAAAAGGACATATAGATCAATGGAACAAAGTTGAGAACCCAGAAATAAACGTGCACACATATGGTCAACTAATTTATGACAAAAGTATACAATGGGGGGAAAGTCCTTTTAATACACTGGTACTGAGAAAACTGACAGCCACATGTGAAAGAATGCAACTTAACCACCACATTACACCATATAAAATAATGAACTAAAAATGTAATAAAGCCTTGAACATAAGAGTTGAAACCATAAAACTCCTAGACGAAAAACATAGGCAGTAAGTTCTTTGAAGTAGGTCTTGACAATGACTTCTTGAATCTGACACCAAAGCAAAATATCTAAAAACATAAATAAGGAGAATTCAAGATGGCGGCATAGGTAAATACCTACAATTTCAAAAATACAACTAAAAGACAGAACGGACATCATCCAGAACCACAGGAAAGCTGGCTGAGTGGAAGTTCTATAGCTAGAAGGAAAGAGAGGGACTCACAGAAACCTAGAGGAGCTGCAAAAAGCTGAGGTACGGAGATTCGCGAGCTGAGAGAGTGGGTGCTGGAGTACCTGGCTGGCTTTCTATGGCGGGAGGGAAACGAAGACTCCCAATGGCAGTGAACCACTTATCTTACGACACTAAACCCCAAATCCAGCCGAAACTCATACAGGGGAAGTTTGAACTGTGAAAAGGGAGAGGTGCACAGAAATTTAGGGGAGTCACAAAAGATCAGGTCTGGTGGTGGGCACGGCACTGCTCAGAGGACAGATTGCTGATTGTGCCGCTGGCTTTCTCGACTGGGTGGGAGACAGACCCTCCCAACTGTGCCACTTCTGACTCCACTAAGCCTTTGTTTCGGCGAAACCCTGGAAACCTAGTCTCGTGTGGTCCTGGTGCGCAGGGGACCCTGAGGGGCAGTGGTCTAGAGGCACCACGGGTGTGCGCGCACGAGGACTGCTCCAGCAATTACCCAGTCACGTGAGATTCAGGGGCCATGGAGGGTGGGGCCGACTGGAAGGCAAGGTGGTCCCTTAAGCCCTGAGACTCCACCCATCCCAAGCTCAACAGAGGCTACTTTGGTTTTGCTAGTCTGATATCATAAGGCTGAATTCAACACAGAAGTTTCCCCGGCATAGTGAAAATGCCAAGACAAGGGAAGGGATCACAAACAAAAGAAATGGAGGAAAAAAAAAACAACTGGATATAGAGTTCAAAACCATGCTTATAAGGTTTTTCAAGAATATGCTAGAAAAGTTGGATGAACTTAGCAGGAGCCAAAAGGAGATGAAAAAGGACCAACTAGAGATGCAAAATAGCCAACTAGAGATGGAAAAGGTCCAACTAAAGATGATAAAGGACCAACTAGAAATTAAACATACACGGGCTGAAATAAAAAATATTATAGAGTCCTAACAGCAGATTAGAGAAAGGCAAGAATCAAGTCAAAAATTTGAAATATAAAGAAGCAGAAAACACTCAACTGGAAAAGCAATAAGAGAAAAGAATCCAAAAATGTGAACATAATATAAGGAGCCTCTGGGACAGCTTCAAGCATACCAACATCAGAATTGTGGGGGTGCCAGAAGAAGAGAGAGAGCAACATACTGAAAACCTATTTAAAGAAATAATGACTGAAAACTTCCCACACCTGGTAAAAGAAATAGACTTACAAGTCCAGGAAGCACACAGAACCCCACATAAAAGGAATCCAAAGAGGACCACACCAACACACATCATTATTAAAATACCAAGAGCAAAAGACAAAGAAAGAATATTAAAAGCATCAAGAGAAAAACAGTTCATTACCTACAAGGGAGCACCCATACAACTATCAGTTGATTTCTCAACAGAAACATGCAGGCCAGATGGGAGTGGCAAGAAATATTCAACGTGATGAATAGCAAGAACCTACAACCAAGAATACTCTATCCAGCAAAGCTATCATTCAGAATTGAAGGGCAGATAAAGAGCTTCATGGATAAGAAAAAGCTGAAGGAATTCATCAACTCCAAACCAGTATTATATGAAATGCTGGCAGGTACTCTTTCAGAAGAGGAAGAAGAAAAAGGTAAAAGCCAAAAAATGATGAACAACAAATACATATCTATCTACAAGTGAATCTTAAAATTAAGTGAATTAAAAATTTGATCAACAGAATAAACTGGTGAATATAATAGACTCAGGAGCACAGAAAGGGAGTGGACTGATAATTCTCAGGGGGAAAGGGGTGAGGGGTATACAAGGAGAGAGTGGACAAAAATCATATACCTATGGATGAGATCAATGGGAGGGAGGGAAAAGTGGGAGCTGGGTGGAGGGGTGCTATGGAGGGGAAAAAAGAAAAACAAATGTAATAATCTGAATAATAAAGATTTAATTTAAATAAATAAATAAATAAATAAATGGCTTATTAAAAAAAACACATAAATAAATGGAACTACATCACACTGAAAAGCTATGGCACAGCAAAGGAATACAATAAAAGTGAAAAAGCACCCACTAAATGGAAGAAAATATTTGCAAACTGTAAACAGATAAGGGGTTAATATCCAAAATATGTAAATAACTCAGACCTTAATAACAAAACAAAACAAAACAAAACAGAACAAAACAAAACAAAAAAGAAAGTATGAGCCGAAATCGGTTTGGCTCAGTGGATAGAGTGTCAGCCTGTGGACTGAAGGGTCCCAAGTTTGATTCTGGTCAAGGACATGTACCTTGGTTGTGGGAACATCCCCACTAGGGGGTGTACAGAGGCAGCTGATGGATGTTTCTCTCTCATTCATGTTTCTAACTCTCTATCTCTCTCCTTTTCTCTCTGTAAAAAAATCAATAAAATATATTTTTAAAAAAAATAAAGAAAGTCTGATTAAAAAGTGGGCAGAAAGCTCTATCTAGATGGTCATCTGGTACACCAAAATGGTTGCAGGCTCAATTTCCAGTTAGGGTGAGTATGGCAGGCAACCGATTGTTGTCTTCCTCACATTGATGTTTCTCTCTTTCTCTTCTTCTCTCTAAAATCAATAACATGTCCTTGGTAGGGATTTAAAAAAAAACTCAGCAGAGGATCTGCATAGACCTTTTACCAAAGAAGACATGCAGATGCCCAACAAAGACATAAAAAGAGCTTCAATCCATAGAGAAATACAAATCAAAATCACAATGAGATGGCATCTCACACATGTTAGAATAGCTATTTTCAAATAGAATAAATAAGTTTTGGAGACAGTGTGAAGAAAAGGGAACCCTTGTGCACTGTTGGTGGAAATGTAAACTGATAATCTCATTATGGAAAGCACTGTGAAGGTTCCTCAAATGTCTTTGTGACTAGAATGAGCTATTTTGGGATAAGAGAAAAGTAGTTCACTTTAGGAAGAAATATGTTAGATTCTAAAATTGTATTGATAGAATGCAATTATGACAAACTCAAAGAAAGAAAAGTTTTCATGATGTTACCTTACTGTTAAAATACAGCCTGGTTCATTGGCCTCCTATTGAAGACTTCAAACTAGCAAAGTTATTAACTTTTATTAAATGGCAATCATTTGGTTTCAAGCAGTGATTAATGTAGCATCTGACTCAGCTGTTAAACTTGACCATCCTGAATTGAAGGTAGTGCTAGAATGGGAAGATGCCAGAAATGTGTACAACTCTCAATTTCATATAAAATGCTCAGGTATTCTCCACACCTGATTCTGGCAGCATTGAAAAATGAGCTATATAAAAAAAGTTCACTCGAGCAGTGCCAGATTCAATCACCCAACTATTGTGTAATGTCAGCTTAAGGATCATCTATTGCTTATTATTTCACCATTGAAAAAAAAAGAATACCTAAACTTAAAAGAAAGTAAAAAGAAAAAGCCTTTCTCCTAATTGTCTGCTGAAAAAGACAGTTTAAAGTAAATCAATACTTCACTGTAAAATATGTCCCCGTTGTTTTTTCCATAGACACAGTCCTTGAGGAATCAGCCATGTGTTTTAAGTATCAGCAGAACTTGAGAGACCAGTTGAACTATATACCTCTCAGCATTTTATTTATTCCCAAGGAAATCTTGATTCAAATTAGCTAGATTCTGCCTTGGCTTCCCTTGATTTTCTAGATTTACATAGGGGTTAGAGAAACAATTTATGCATTTCAAAGATGTCACCTTGTCTAAGAGTAAATCAAGGTCATTTTCATAAGGCAAGTTTTACATAAGGATTCTTGTACTTTTGATAGAGAGAGAGAGAGACAGAGAGAGATAACTCCTTGACGTGGACACCCCATGTGGTAATTGTAGGCGAGGAGAGGATGGAAGTGGAAGAGGAATAGGAGGGATAAATGTTGATGGGAAAATAAAAAAAATCAATAAATAAAATGAAACAGAAAAAAAGAAATTACATACTATTATCCTCTCATTGTCAATGGAGGTATGGAAATATTGTTGTGATAAATTATTACATTTACATTCTTATTTTCTTTGAATATTATATCTGTCTTGATCCAAATGGTTCAAGTAGTTCAAGATGATCCAGTCAGCTTTATCAAACTTTGCAAGACACTATTATGCAAGAAGTTAAAAGTTGATGGTAAATCCTCTTTATTTTGAATAGTTAACAAAAGAAGTCAAAACCCACCTTGCTCTATTCTTTGATTAGTTGTAGTCTTTTTGAAAAACAATAAAAGTAATTGAAAATTTTTACCTAATCTTTGAAATTTCAGCCATGAGAACGTATTGTCTGTTCATATTCTCTGATTGAAGCCTAGTTGATCCTATAATCATTGCATTTTGGTATTCTATGGAAACTTCAAAGATTATTTAGGTCAGGATTTGTATTTTTATTTACTTTATAAGTGATACACTTACTGGGCTAAGCAACCAGTTCAGTATGACCAGCTATTACCTAGCAGAGTTAAGACTAGAAATCAGGGCACTTTAGTGCTTCTTATTTCCCTACAGCAACAGTACTGCCTCTAAAGAGATTGAAGAAACACATTTCATCCTTCCTGTAAGGGACAGACCCTATGTTGACTCCATAGCCCTTCCTTATCTCTCCTCATGACCTAGGGTCATGCCCTGTATAATCTTTCACCCTTGAGTATAGAGAAGATATGTGACTTGCTTCTAGTCAATAGAATATGACTAAAGTGAAGGGATATAGCAGATAGGGAATTTAGGTTTTAAATCATTTGATTTTGAGTGAATCAGAGGAGTTATTATCTGAAGGCCTGTCTTAATCAGAGAAAAGCCCTAAAGAGAGAAACTAGGCCTTCCCTGAAGTCAGACTCCAAACAGGAGAGAGAGTCCTTGCTAGCTTGATGAAGTAGTCATGTGAAGCAGATGGCCCAGGGGTGGTGTTTAGTACTGAAGGGAGGTCTCCAGCTTATAGTAGGCAAAATGTGGAGGACTCTAGTCATATAGACACAATCCTATCTAATAAAGAGGGACTATGCTAATTAACCCTCATGACATCACAAAATGGTGGCACCTACAGCCACTAAGGAGGGAATATGCTACTTGACTGCCCCATCCTCAAAGATGGTGGCACCCACAGCCAATAAGGAGGGAATATGCTACTTGACTGCCCCATCCTCAAAGCAGCAGCACCCACAGCCACAAGTTGGTGGCACCCACTCCCTTCAGTTCAGCCAGGGCACCTGCCTATGGAGTCTCCCAGTCACCTCAGTCCCCCAGCTGCCCAGGGCTGGCCCAAGGCACAGGCAAGCCTTTGACGGCAGCTGCTCAGCTGCCCTGGGCCAGCTGAGGTGCAGACAGATCTCAGATGGTGGTTTCCCAGCCACCCAGGGCCACCTGAGGCTCAGGTAACCAGAGCTGGCTGAGTCTTGTGCTGCTGGCAATGGCAGCAGCAGAGGTGTGATGGGGCAATGCCTTCCCCTGATCACTAGATTGCCTCCCACTCCTGAGGGTTCCCAGACTATGAGAGGGGGCTGGCCAGGCTGAAGGACTCCCCCTCCAGTGCATTAATTTTCATGCACTGGGCCTCTAGCATCTATATAAATTATGACAACAACCTGAGTGAAATTGGAAGCAAATTCTTCCCCAGTCAAGCCTACAGATAAAAACATAGCCCGAATAATACTTTGATTATAACCTTGTAAAATCTTGAAGAGAGGATTGAGCCAAGGCAAGCTTAGACTCCTAACCCACAGAAACTGTGAGACAATAACTATGTGTTGTTTTAAGCTGCTAAATTTGTAGCAATTTGTTACTTTGCTGTAGAAAACTAATTTGCATTGAAGTTAGAGACTTTCTTCCTATTTGAGAATAATCTGTGCATAACACATAGAAATGGTCCATTGCTTGGTAGTCTTGTTCTCTGCATCACCCCTCTTCCTCCACATTGCTTCACATTTATCTCAGAGCTCTAGCCAGATTACAGAAGTGATTGTTCATTCAAGCAGCAATTCCCAGACACTTGATTTTATAAACAAAAACAACTTACAAATATTTTTTGGGACAGATATATTGTTGTCAACCTTTAATTTTTACCACATAATTGTATTTTTTATAAAACATCAACTGTTGTCTAATTATTTTATGATTTAAAATCAAATTATAATACCAAAACATTTAGTATAGGCACCATCTCAGAATAAATAAAAAATTTTGCCAATTAAGGATTAAAAATGGAGGAAGTGGATGCTGCACGAACATGCTCCCAGGAACCAACAACTGAAATACAGAAAAACCTCCTGAATGATCAATGGAAAACTCGAAGGAGAGAACCCTGATACCCGAGGACCGAAAGTGGAGACCGCATAGAGGCTGCAATTAAAAAGAAAAAAAAAAAGAAAGAAAAAGATTTTGTCAAGGAAGGGGAGTTTACAATATACGTGCGTGCACACACACACACATGCACATGCACACACACACACACACCGGCACACATACACACATACCCACACATCCACTTCCTCTTTAATTTTTTTTCATTTTCCTTTGCCTCAAATAAGACATAACATTGACACAGATGAGCACCAGACTACAGACTGTCATTTGGAAGTTACTTTGATAAGAAGCTTTAAAAACCTCTGGACAAAGCATATGGCATTGTCTGGTATTGCTTTTAGGCTGCTTATTATCCTTTTGGATTAAGGTGCTTTTCTTTAAGAAGTGAACTGA
>PVJN01064605.1:0-10468 GCA_004026805.1 Lasiurus borealis
GAAGAAGAAGAAGAAGAAGAAGAAGAAGAAGAAGAAGAAGAAGAAGAAGAAGAAGGGGGATGGGGAGGGGAGGAGGAAGAAGAATAAGAATTCAAGGCTAAGTTGAAATACAAGACTGGTGGTTATAAAAAAAATATGCTGAGTAATTCACCCCCCACCAATAACCCTTGGTGAGAAATTATTTTCTTCTCCATACCCCTTGTCAAGGCTGCTAATTTGCTATGACAGAATATGGATGCATAATTATAAATCTGTCAATCCTCATAGGGAATGCTGGAGGCCTGTGACTTCTCTGCAGTAGGCCTGTCATTCTTTTTTTTTTTTAAATATATTTTATTGATATTTTTACAGAGAGGAAGGGAGAGGAATAGAGAGTTAGAAACATCCATGAGAGAGAGACATCAATCAGCTGCCTTCTGCACGCCCCCTACTGGGGATGTGCCCACAACCAGAATACATGCCCTTGACCGGAATCGAACCTGGGACCTTTCGGTCCACAGGCCGATGCTCTATCCACTGAGCCAAACCAGTTTCAACGGCCTGTCATTCTTCATGAAAGGTAGTTCACATTTTTAAAACCACAAGAATCTTCTGTCTCTTCCTGTATAGCAATACTCTGGAACAACACGGAGTATAACCATGTTGTTGTCATCAAAGATAGCGGGACATAATCCACAGGGATAGCTGGGTATATGTATTCTTTGACTCAAAGGGGTGAGTGGTAGAACACATAGCAATTTCTGTCCCTAACATATAGGCCTATGCATATTCTTCTCCCCTAGCCCCAGCTCTTTATTTTGAAAAGTTTCAAAACTATAGTAGTTACCATATTATTATAATATGGTAACTACCATATTGTCATCAATTCACAGATTTTTTAGCATTTTCTCATATTTACTTAATATTTTTCTTTCTCTTTGCTATCATTCTATAATAAACACACATATACATATTTCTTACTCACTCAGTCACTAATTCATTTATTTGCTAAAGCGTTGGAGAGATAATTACAGGTCATGTAATATTTCACCCCCAAATACTTAAATGTGTATCTTTAAAAAATGGACAAATCCTATATAAACACAATATAATTATCATCCATAAAATTTAATATTGTGCAATACTATATCTAATGTACTGTGTATATGCTACTGTCATTAACTGTCCCAATAGGGAACTTGACAGTTGTTCCTTTTCCTTTTTGAAGTATGAGCTCCAGAGCAGAGCAGGTATTGCATTCCATTGCCATGTCTTTTTAGTCTCTTTGCACCGAGAACAATTTTCCAGTCTTTTAAATTTTTTATCTTTATATGTCTTTGACATTTCTAAAGAATCCAAGCCAGTTTTCTTGCAATTATTGATCAATTTTGATTTGTCTAATTATTTCCTCATGATTATTCATGGTGGATAGTGTCCTTCTCAGTGCATCAGTAAGAGAGCTCATATTTCAAACATTACTTATTTTTTTAAATGTCTTGTCTGTGTAGCTATGCATATATACAGCATGTATCTTGTTACATTTATTTCTATTTTTTTTTTCTTTTGTGTCTACGCATTGTTTTTTTCTTCTTCCTTCCAAATTTCAAAACGAATCCTGGTGAGGGACACAACATAAATAGCATTGAAAAAAACTCTATAGGGAAATATAACTGATAATACATCCAGGAGATTTTTACTTGATAGGTTTATTAATAATGTTAATATCTTGCTTTGTGACAACAATAAATATTAAGGCATTGAAAATATCACCTTTCTTTCCCATTTGCATCAACATAAACTTAACACCTATTACAAAGGCAGAATACCAAATGTTAAAATACTATCATGTACTGTAATTAAAAGGAAATGGGTGAGGAGGGGAGATCATTGTAAATAAGTGGACAGAAATCAGACACAACAATTTGTTGTCTAGTTACTGTACATTTTAGACAAAATTTTCAGTTGGTTCCTGTGATTCGTTTTAATCTAAATTTTTAAAATCTCTCTGAATTAGTCTTTTCTTCCTTTGATATGATCCCCTGTCAGTTTTTGCCAAGATCTTCTCTATTTAAAGCTTCTCCTTTAGAGGGTTCACCTACTCTATTTTACTTTATTTTTTACCCAGATAAAATAAATCCCTATTATTAGATTTTACCTAAGTAACATCTCTTTCTTTTGAACTCTGACTGTTTGGCTGGTATCAATGACACTTGCTAATTTCCCCTGACTTGCCTCACAGCTATATTAAATTCACCTTACCTAAAACCAATTTTACTATCCTTTCTGAAATCCTAATTTTTGTCTTTGGTAACACGATTATCCCAGTTTTCTTTTTTTTTTTTTTAAATATATTTTATTGATTTTTCACAGAGAGGAATAGAGAGGGACAGAGAGCTAGAAACATCAATGAGAGAGAAACATTGATCAGCTGCCTCCTGCATGCCACCCACTGGGGATGTGTCCACAACCAAGGTACATGCCCTTAACCAGAATCGAACCTGGGACCCTTCAGTCCGCAGGCCGATGCTCTATCCACTGAGCCAAACCGGTTTCGGCTATTCCAGTTTTTTATTCCACTTTTCCTTAGTCACTTACAGTTAATCAGTCAGCAAATTCTGTGATTCTTCCCTCATATTATTTCTTGCTTCTGTTATTTCAACTTCATTCTTAGGTCCTGTCTGGTCCAGTATTGCTCAAAGGGACATCCCTCTCCTCCTGCTCCTCCCCTTCTTCCTTCTCTTCTTTCTTGTACTTCTTTTTGTATCTTAAGAACATGTATAGCATGGTTTGTCTCTTCTTGGCTATAAAAAGAGCATGGGATTTCTTTCTGCTGTCTCTTCAGTGGATGGCCTGTGATGTGGATTACATTCAGGGTAAATGCTTATTTCAGTTAAAAATTGTATTTTTTCCCCTCTTCTTTCTCTGTGGAGACTTTTTCTGGGCTGGGAGGAGATTTTGTTTAAATAAATCTTCCTAATAATATTCACTTCGAATCTGAATGAGCTCCCATGAACTCCACCAGGATTCTGTGCTCATGGGCCGCCATGAACTCTATAAGCGAATGGGGACACAAGAGATGACAGCAGACACACATGGCATACAATGCTGCACTGTTCCACAGAACTTTACTTACAAAACACAACTTCAGAAAAGTCAGGTGGGCAATAGCAGAGCATCAAACCAAATTCTGGAGGCTTTCTATGTGTAGGGCCCTATGTGTCTACAGCGGTTATATTTCCAAGAAGCATGTCCCATTGATGATTCTATTATGGACCCCTGACTAAAAATCACTGGCTCATAGCAAATACTGTCTAAACCACTGGCCCTCAGCTCTAATAAAGTGCTTTAAACAATGAACATGCCAACAGATTTCTGCGTGCTTATTACTTTTTAAGTTATATTCCATTAAGTATAAAATTCCATTACCAACAGTTTCTAAGAATATGACAAAATTCTTTCCCTGCATTTCATTGTATCTACCTTGTCAGATGTGGACTGTTGGTTAAGTTTGGAAACATTTTATTTGCAAATAATTTCTTGTAAATAACATAATTTCAATTATCTTGTAAATAACATCATCCATTGCCTGGTTCTGAGTTTATGGAACCAGAGTAAGTGATTATAGCTTTTGGATAACCTTAAATCAGAAATAACTAGTATTGTGCCTGTAGTATTATTCCTTAGTGGGAATTGGAGCCAATCTCAGACTTTCATGCAAGCATTTGGATATGCAATGCAATAGCAGATTAGAAAATATATAGGAAATTTAGATAGTAGTAACAGCAAGACTTGGGAGAAAACAAAGAGAAAAAGGTTAAAGGAATCATATTATAGAATCAATTATCTTAGGGCAAAAGATTTTCAACATCTATCAGTCCCACTTGAGATTTAACACTGACAATGCCAGAGAATGTTAAAGTAGCTATAGTATTCCATATTGACCAAGTTATGGAATTATATATTTCATTTCTAAAGATTCTTGTATTTCATTTTTTGAGCCTCAAACAATTTAGTTTCTCATTTCTTATGATCTTATATAAATAGGAGCTTACTTTAGTCATATTTGCTAAAATTAAATTTTACCTTTCATAATCCAGCTCCCTCAAAAGAAATTATATCCTTTTCAAACAACCATTATAATTCTAATATTAAAATATCCAAATTAGTTTATTGCACTTACAGGGAAAACTATATAAATATGAAATTAATTCTTAATACTGTAAAGTCCCAAACAAGAGCAATGTGTGAGAGCTACAAACTGAATGATTTTTCTGTTCTTTGCAGACTTGGTTTTCCTATCAGTTTTTACTTTCTGCACTTTCTACACATTGCTTTGTTCCCCTTTTATCTAAACTCTACTTTCCTTCTTCCGTGTGTTCTATTGCCTAAAGTCTACCACCCACTATTGGTCTTTTTTTCTAAGACACCCAATTTTTCTAAAGAGAATAAAATCCCACATTTATCAGGGCTTTTGCAATTGGAAGGCTATTTTGACTGTTGAGGCTGCTATCAGCTCTCTCATTTCAATTATCTTATTTGGTGGACTCATTTCATTTGAAGATAAAACTGGCACAATTTTGTATTCATTTGACATCTGAGACCCTGCAATGCACAGACCTGCCCTGCTGGCCTTCCCAGTTTAGCTGCAGAGACTCTAAGAGCTCCAGCAAGATTATCAGTTTTATATTTAGTATCAGAAAGTGCATATTTAAGTGTCAGACTCCATAAATTCAATGGAAGACAGCCCATGCAGAATACAACACCTCTAAGGTCTGGGATCCTGCTCAAATCATCTTTTTTTCCTCTAAATTCTAGTGGATATAGGCTTGTATAACAATTGGGCCATTATTCCTCCATCTAATTTTGTTATAAGCCAAAAATGAAGTTGCAAGAAAGTAAAATGTCACTGTATGAATACACTATAAGCTTTTCAACATTTTTTTCCTCCGGCACCTGCATGGTGCCTAGCACATATTAGGCACTCAATAAATAGATACTTGTTGAACAAATGGAATATTGAATCTCTCTTTACTTCTCCACTCTGTCCCACAGTCTCTGTGTATTTGCCACAAGTGAGTTTTTTTTTAACCTTTAACATATTTATTTAATTCTGTGGACACTGCACTTGTGTTTTCTTATCTCTTTGGTAAATAGTCATTCATCAGACTCCACTATTCATCTTAGCAGTATTGATGCTACTGGTTCTTCAGATTTTCCTTCAATTATCTATTTTTACAGTAGGAATAGCAAACTCCTAAGTACAATTTAGTTCTTTAACAGTTTGGTGGTGGTTTAATGGTTTCATGCAAGGTGAAATTGTCTTTATAATTTTTTGAGAGCAGAGAAAGATACCACAAATCCCTTTGTTGTACCTATATATTGGTTGTATCAAAATATTAGTCAACTAGTAAGTGGTTATTATATTCTGAATATTTTAGAGACAAAGTCAGTGAGTCATCAATTAGCAGTTACTTATCCATCCGCCAAATATTTACCAAGCCAGACTATGACATCAGTGCAGGCTTTGAGTAGGTATTTCTTTCTAAATATTTCCCTTTGCTATGACTGTCCTTGTAATCTTCATCTCACAATATGATGAAAAATAAGAATTATGTGACAAAGAAGAAGATCTGAGCCCTGTTTTGGCTCTGCCTTCTTGGCTCAGTGACTTTGGGATGCCAATTAATGTGGTGGTTGTGGTGAACAGAATAAGTGCCTCTCAAAAATGTTCACATCCTAATTCTCAGAACTTGTGAATGTCTTACCTTACACAGCAAAGGGACTTGGCGTGTGCAATCACTTTAAGGTTTTAAGATGGGGAGGTTATCCTGAGTTATACGGGTGGGCCCAATGTAATTGCAGGGTCCTTAAAAGATGGAAGAAGGAGGTAGAAGAATCAGAGAAGCTAGAGTTGAGAGAAAAAGAGAAAGAAAGAGGGAGGGTGGTAAAACAGAAAGAGAGAAGGTGAGAGAGATTTTTTTCTTAAATATATATATTTTTACTGATTTTCTATGGAGAGAAAGGGAAAGTAATAGAGAGTTAGAAACATCGATCAGCTGCCTCTTGCACATCCCCTACTGGGGATGTGCCCCGCAACCAAGATAAGTGCCCTTGCCTGGAATCAAACCTGGGACCTTACAGTCTGCAGACCAATGCTCTATCCACTGAGCCAAACCAGTTTCAGCAGGTGAGAGAGATTTGAAGATGTTATACTGCTGCTTTGAAGATGGAGGACCCAAGCCAAAGAATGTAGTTAACTTCTAAAAGCTGGAAAAAGGCCTCCTAATATCTTGATTTTTAGCCCAGTGAAAGCTCTCTTGGGCTTCTGACCTCTAGAATGGCAAGATAATACATTTGAATGGTCACTTGTTACAGGAGAATGAATATGGTGGGTCATTGAGGCTTTATTGTTCAAAGGCCTGGCTTTTCCTCAGATTTTCTATCTCCAAATGGGAAACACATCCTTACTCAGATGATTGCTTAGTTATGCTTCAATTTTAATACATATTTTATTGCACCAAGTCAAGCATCCTATGTATGTTCAATTGATTTTAAAGTAGCGATTATAACTGATATTTATGTATTTTTTACCCATTTAATTAGCTCTTCCTGGGAAAATTAGCTACATTTAACAAAATCAATATACTCTCAAAGTAATTCATATATTTCAATGCATAGGTTCCTAAACAAAAATATAAATGACTGGACTTCAAAGTTAAAAGATATAAATTCTTTCATTTAAATATTAATCACAATAGTAACAAATTTACCTTTATCAAGTTTAGATAAAGTAAAATTTTTAAAAGTCATAGTCTATATAGGGGAGCTGAAGCCAAGTCAAAAGATGATTCAAGCAACTATGGGAAAACTTTGATGTCAAGGGAAATGGTTCAGAAAATTCAGATTGATTGTCTACACAGCTTGAATTTGCCTAATGAAGGCCAAGTTTCTACCACGCTCCACTGTGCAGGGCTTCCTTTTGAAACGGCATCAGCAAAATGACCTTGATGTTTCCTACAGGAATCAGCAGTCTTGCGTAGAATATAGCCAGTCCACTCCCTGGCTGCTGACATCTTCATTTTATTTATTCCTGTGTATTCATTTAGTAATCACCCATCTGTGCTTTCCCATCTATTCACACAAAGTAGGAAGATTAAAAGAAAGCAAAGTAGAGGTACAAGAGGGTAGAATGTCAATGTTTCCTTATAAAAGTCACTGGAGGCCTGATGCACGAATTCATTCACCAGTGGGGTCCCTTGGCCTGTGAGATCAGGCTGAACCTAGCTCTCCAGCATCCCTTGAGGGGTCCCGGATTATGAGAAGGTGCAGGCCAGGCTGAAGGACCCCATTGGTGCGCTATCAGAGCCAGGGAGAGACACAGGAGGTTGGTCAGCTGGGGAGGGACTGAAGGAGGGCTCCAGGGTTTGTTCGGCCCATCTTGCTCAGTCCCGATTGGCTGAACCCCAGCAGCAAGCTAACCTACTGGTTGGAGTGTCTATCTTCTGGTGGTCAGTGCACATCATAGCAAGTGGTTGAACAGACTTAGCATATCATTAGCATATTATGTTTTAATTGGTTGGATAGATGACTGGACACTTAACATATTAGACTTTTATTATATAGGAATTATATAGGATAATAATGCTACTAGAATCAAAGATACTTAAACTACTTAACTATTTTAAGACAATTCATTATATTGAATTTTTATATGAATCTGAATAGAAACACTGATTAATTTTTTTGTTTGTTAAAGGATCTGTCAATTGCACTTTGACTTGAGAACTTTATTACAATAGACATTCACTCATAAACTTTCCTTATTATTCATTAGGTGTAAAACATTATGCAAGTAAGGAGGGTTCTTCACTTCTCAAAATGGGAAGGGAAAAAAAAGGTAGTTTAGTTGGAAACAGCCTATATTTCATTTGAATTCAGAGCACCCAATTGACTGAGTGGCTTGTGGAGAGCTCTGTCACTTGACATATCTGGATATACTTTTTAATCAGATTCCCCTTCCCTTTCAAAGGCCCATTTGTATCCTTTGGATAGTGATGCTCAACTTTGAAGACCTGAAAAAACTAGAAATAATAAAGAGCCACCAATAATATGAAACATCATTATAAAGGAACTTTTAAATCCTGATGTGGTTTTAATATATGCCAGTGTAGCCAATTTCCAACCATATTACAAATGACACAACAAAGACATAAAAAATGTTTGAATTACCAGCAGAACTAAATTTTATTTGTTAATTTTATTTAAATATTTTTTTTCTATTTTCTCTTCTCCTTTCTTTTTCCCCCTCTTCTTTCTCTTAGTTTCAGATGCTGAAAGACTGCTAAATGTTTTTTCCTACCCTTCTTTCTTTCTAGTGAATGATAGATAATATTTATATGAGCAAAGTATCTAGGAGAAAACTGTGCTTTAAAGAGTAAGAGTAGAATCTAGTTTTCTGGCTTCCTAAGACCATATCCTTTTTTAGGATATCAGCTCATTTATTCGTATTATACACCCAAATTTAATCTGTGCAATATGTATAGTATTTATCTTTTAATTTTAAGATGTTAGTAATAACATATATATTAAGTATTTTCAAAAAATATAATAAAATTGGTTTAGTTGGTTATTTAAGTATGGCCTATCTTGTTCAATACAGGATATCTAGGACAGTTAGCGACTGTCAACAGATAACACAAATTAAAAAATCAAAAATTTGACTAGAAGAATGACAGTGTCAGAGCCTTTTAAGTGTAGTTTCATACAGACTGTAAGAGATTATATGACTGTAAAACCTGAACCAGGAAATAGGCATTAAACTATCAATTATGTGAATTTCTTATTGTCAATCCATTTTAAAAAATTATATATTTGTTTGTCTGGAGAAACAAGTTGTTTCTTCACACCTAGAACTAAAGCAAATTATTTATGAGATGATTTCATCTCTCTCTCTCTCTCTCTCTCTCTCTCACACACACACACACACACACACACACACACACACACACACACACATACACACACACACACACACAAATTCTAGGGCATTGGAGCTGATGTGTATGTAGCTTCAGAATCTTTTACTACTAAGACCACTGATGAACACCAGTGGCAGATGAGGAGTGATTGTGGGGTGCTTAAGCAGAGAACACCACCTGTGGGGACTTGGGAGGGAGCACAGTGAGGGAGTATCCCACAGGGTTGAAAATATAAGACATGTTTTGTACATCCACAGGTCTAGTGGTGTTGCTGGCTCGGTATGGTCTACTCCAATATACAAAATTCTGACTATTTCCTCCCTTAGGGGAGATTTAACATTGCCAAATCTATAAATATCATAGTTGCCTAGAAGTGCTATCTTTAGATGCAACAGCATTTATTATGTGATAGTATACTACATTCATTATATTTTCTTCATAATGAATTTTCATGAAGAGCACCAAATAACTTACATGTATTTAGAGGAGACTAATAAGATGGAAGAGTTTTCTCAAATCTTCATATCTTTAGGGGCATATGACAGGCTTAGTGATACATGGAGGAGAAAAAGAAAGCACTTAGTGAGTCCTTACTATCTTTAATTATTTAAGATAGTCACATTGGAAACGTTTCTGTATTATTTAGGAGGACAGGAGGGGAGCAGAACGAGAACCAATAAATGGAAGTAAGCACCAACAACAGATACTTAAACAAATATAAGAAAGGGTCCTCTAGCAACTAAAGTTGTTTGACAATTGAATGAGCTGCTTTGAGAACCGCATAAGTTCCCTGACATTGGAAGCCAATGATCAGAAGCTGAATGAAGATTAATGAAGGATAGGGATATTATTTTTAGAAGAAATTGAACAAAGTCACCTTTAACACCTTTTCTGGCAATTCAACAACTTAATAAAAACATAGTAATTTATCCTTATTTTTCTCTCTAGCTCCTGTCCTTGCCCTCATCCTCCCTCTGCATCTCCTCTCTATCCAGCTTCTTCGTGTAGCTTACATAGAAAAACTAGGGGACTCAGAAAGATAGGAAAGTACATTAGCCTCACTCTTGCCCTAATGTCACCTCTCTCATTCCCCTCCATTCCCATTCATTGTCATCAATAATTGATGTTTTCCCCAATCTAATTAACTGTGCTTAGCAATCACAGCTTCAAATCCTCTTTCTTCTCCCTTCCACCAACTCATCACCCCAAGACACTTCTGATATGTGAATTCTGGACTCACCATAGTGTACACATATTTTTACTCACAGCAGCTTCCAAAATTTGGAGTAATGATTGGTCACTTTAAGATAGAAATGAATCATGTCTGAGTATAGCATCTCTATGTTTAACAAATACATGCTTCTTTTTTTTAAAATTCTTTATTGTTCAAAGTATTACAGAAGTCTCCTTCCCCACCCCCAGTGACCTCTCCCCTACTGCCCCCAACCCCAGCACATGCCCTCACCCCTCTTCTGTCTGTGTCCATTGGTTATGCTCATATGCATACATAC
>PVJN01064606.1:0-10454 GCA_004026805.1 Lasiurus borealis
TTCCCACATCTGGTAAAAGAAATAGACTTACAAGTCCAGGAAGCACACAGAACCCCATATAAAAGGAATCCAAAGAGGACTACACCAAGACACATCATAATTAAAATACCAAGAGCAAAAGACAAAGAGAGAATATTAAAAGCAGCAAGAGAAAAACAGTTCATTACCTATAAGGGAGCACCCATATGACTGTCAGCTGATTTCTCAACAGAAACGATGCAGGCCAGATGGGAGTGGCAAGAAATATTCCATGTGATGAATAGCAAGATCCTACAACCAAGATTACTCTGTCCAGCAAAGCTATCATTCAGAATTGAAGGGCAGATAAACAGCTTCACAGAGAAGAAAAAGCTTAAGGAGTTCATCAACTCCAAACCAGTATTATATGAAATGCTGAAAGGTACTCTTTAAGAAGAGGAAGAAGAAAAAGGTCAAAGACAAAAAATTATGAACAACAAATTATTATCTATCAATAAGTGAATCTAAAAATTAAGTGAATTAAAAATTTGATCAACAGAATAAACTGGTGAATATAATAGAATCAGGAGCACTGAAAGGGAGTGGACTGATAATCCTCAGGGGGAAAAGGGTGAGGGGTGTAAGGGAGAGACTGGACAAAAATCATACACCTATGGATGAGGTCAATGGGAGGGAGGTAAGGGCAGAGGGAAGGGTGGGAGTTGGGTGGAGGGGTGCTATCACGGGGAAAAAAGAGAAACAAATGTAATAATCTGAATAATAAAGATTTAATAAAAAAAAAAGAATATCCTTGTTCTTAAGAAATATACACTGAAGCATCATTGGGAAAAGGAGTATTCTAAATGGTCCAGAGAGAAATAAACAAAGTGCATATAGCTAGAAGAATGAGAAAGCAAATGTGGCAATGTGATAAAAATTAGTGAATCTGAGTAAAGGGAACATGGACGTTCTCTGTACATTTTTTACATCTTTTCATTTAGTATGAAATTATTTCAAAATTTAAATAAATTGAGGGAAAATTAGTAAGTATGGTCATTTGTCAAAAATTTGACACATTCCAGAAATCAACATTTGCCCCATGCCATCTCTGATTTCCCACAAGAAAGGGTTAGTGGCATTCCTGAGAGGCATATTTGTTATCAAGATGAACTCACCAGAAGTAGAGACTCTGGAAGGTCTTGGTTTAACTGCCTTTTCTTGCTTATAAGTTTAGAAACATTATTATACTATAGAAAAGAGCCATTTGTTGCTGATAGAGGTTTTATTTTTTTTCTTTACTCAAAGTGGTATATGCTAGGCCTAACAGTTTCAACCTTGCCAAGTGTCTCTTACATCTCTATTTCTCAATTTGACATACTTATTATAATCTATATATAAAGAAGGCAGTGACTGTAATGACCTAAAGCTCTACCAAACACTAGAAGTCAGTCCTGCAGTCAGTGCTGGGTTGCCATGGTGACCCAGCACTGACTGCTGCTGCTGTAGGTGGAATGACCCAGCACTGACTGCTGAGGGGGTTGAAGAGAGATGCCTGGAGAGAGAGTCAGGGTCTGATCCACAGCCTCTGGGGCAGCTGTTGATCAGCCATTGCCTTTCTCTTTCTCCCCAGGCTTTGCCAGCAGCTGTGCCACTGTTTTTTTCTGGGCCTCTGTGAGGACTGCTGATTAGCCCTGCCTCTCTGATCAAGCCTGGAGATAGGCCCCTGAGACCCTGACTAGCATAGAAACTGACCAAACAGAAACAAATCTGGGTGAATTGCAAAAGCAGAACCTAAGGTGGGGGCTGAGGGGTTTTAAGGCAGTTGGGGATGAGATCAGGCCAGCAGGGGAGGCTAGTTGGGGGTGAGATCAGGCTAGTAGGGGAGGGAAATTGGGGGCAAGATCAGGCCAGCAGGGGAGGGCAGTTGGGGGCGATCAAGGCAGTTAGGGATGATCAGGCAGGCAGGGGAGAGCAGTTGGGGGTGAGATCAGGTCAGCAGAGGAGGGCAGTTGGGGGCAAGATCAGGCTGTTGGGTGGGCAGTTAGGGTGATCAGGCAGACAGGTAGGCAGAGAGGTTAGGGGCAATTAGGCAGGCAGGCAGAGGGGTTAAGGGCAATCAGGCAGGCAGGTAGGCGGTTAGAAGCCAGCGGTCCCAGATTGCGAGAGGGATGTCTGGCAGTTGGACATCCCCCCAGGGGTTCACAATTGGAGAAAGTGCAGGCAGGGCTGAGGGAACTCCCCCAACCCTGGGGCATGAATTTTGTGCACTGGGCCACTAGAAATCTATAAGAAATAATCCCTCAATGGTACCCTGCACCTGATGGGACTTGCACACTTGATTTTTGGTTTAATTTCCACTGTCTCCAAAATTCTGTATGGAGATTAGAGCTGCTTATGGGATGTGGTCTGAGTATAACACATTACATAACCTAACATTTAGCTCTTTAACCATTTGCACGTGCACAGTTCAGTGGCATTGAGTACATTCATACTGTTCACCACCATCCACCCACAGAACTGTTTTCATCTTGTAAAACTGAAACTGTGCCCATTAAACAATAACTTCCTACTTCCCTTACGCCTCAGGCCCTGGCCACTACCATTCGGTTTTCTGTTTCTATGAATTTAATTACTCTAACACATATAAGTGGACTCATTCTGTATTTGTCCTTTTGTAATTGACTTATTTCACTAAGCATGATGTCCTCAAGGTTCATCCAGATTGTAGCATGTGTCAGACAATCTTTCCTTTTCATAGATGGACTTTCTAATGTGTTTATGTGCCACACTTTGTTTATTCATTCCTATTAATGGGCACTTGCATTGCATCCAGTTTGGCTACTGTGAATAATGGTATAAACACTGTGTACACATATTTGTTCTCCTTGTTTGCAGCCCATTTGGATATATACACAGAAATGGGATGCTGGATCAAATAGTAAATCTATTTTTAAGTTTTTGAGGAACTGCTGTACTGTTTTCTGTAGTGGCCGCACTATTTTATTGTATAAGGGCTCTAGTTTCACTCTGTAACACTTGTTTTGTTTCTTTTTTTTGCTAGCAGTCTGATGAGTGTGAGTAGTATCTCATTGTGATTTGAGTAATATTTCTTTTAAATGTAAGCTCCCCTGAAAAGAAAAACCAGAAATATTATCCAATATTAATATTCTAAATTAGTTTATAAGATTTTCTTCCTTTCTCAGAATGATAGCTCTGCAGAAAGAGGCAGTTAACAGGTGTGTCTGGATGGAAAATACTTGTATGTAGTAAAAAGAGCCCTGAGTTTAGAGGCAGAACATTACTGTCTGTAATGTCTCCATTATGTTACTGTGGTGCCTTTGATAAGTCAATATAATCCACAGCAGCCGCAAGTTCTTTATCTGAAAAAAAATATGCACAGTGCTCTGTAGCAGTGGTTCTCAAGCTTCAGCACACATCTGAATCTTCTGAGGGTTTGTTAAAGTGCAGAACTTTGCACCCACAGTCAAAGTTTCTGATTCAGTGGATCTTATGTCCTTAAAACTTTACATTTCCAAAGATGATGCTGATGTTGCTGGATCAAGGGCAACACTTTGAAAACCACTGCTTTAAAGAATTGTTTTGGGAGTGGTGTAATATGAATAAGACAATTCTATCCTATAATTGTTAAGCACTGAAATGCCAGAGATTTATTTAATCATGTGAAGATAGAAAGATCTCCTAAGAGAGGCAGCAGAATCTAATAGAGTGGCACTTTTCACAATTGCACTAAAATCTCTGAGACTTGAGCATTCTGAGAAAGTGGGCCAATGAGGTGAGGATATCAAGAATAAAGAGATGAACTTTGGGAGTGAAGCTGGAAGGTTTAAAAAACTCATTTTATCTAAGACAAATGTTTGCTCAGAACCAGGCTAACTTCTTTTTGGAGTTTTTGTATCAGTAAATAATTCTTTTTTGGCTACAAGGGAGGGAAAACTCAATAAATGTGTATAGTACCTATATAAGTATAATACAGCTTGAGTGGGAAATAAGTATAATTACATAGGTATTATAACAGGCTGGTGGCAGGCAGGTGGCCTCAGGCATTACTTAATATAGGTATTATACCCAGAATAGTGTCTCCTTTTCCTTTTGTATCTCTGAATCCTACCACTTTATCCCCTAGTTTCTGTAGCCTCTCATGTTTAGGTCTCTCCTAAAATATGCCCTGCTTTCTAAATATCCCAGCCAAAATCCTAACTTTTTCTACTTCCAGTTGCCCCTGGGAACCATGTGGTGATGAAGCTAATCAGCTGGACTGATTCATGGGGAAAACACATGAAGAGGTTAAACCTGCAGTGAACTTTGGCTGTCACTGAATGGAAAAGTTTTTCCAATCTGTGTTTTCAACCAGAGGTTAATGATTTTCTTAGCCTCCTAATACACCTACCATGATGTGGAGGCACTAATGAAGTCCAGCTTATACGTTCTTGAGACTCTCCTTGCAATTGTGCTTTGTAAACATGAATTGTATTTATTTGTGGTTTTACTTTTTCTTTTTCTTTTTTTCTTATGAGCTTGAGTAGGGAGTAAGGAGAGAAAGAATCATGTCTCACCAGGAAAGTAAAAGTTAAAAGTATGTTTGAGGAAGTGAATATTAAGGGAGATTTGAAAAAAGGCAGGCTGGTAGCTGGGCCAATAGGTTGGTGGCAGGCAGGTGGCCTCAGGCATAGCCACCCTGGGGGAGACAGAGGAAGGAAGGGAGAGCAAGAAGGAAATACAGACACTGGTTAGCGAACTAGCTCAGGCAGGTGAGATGGGACGGGGAGGAAAGGTGCGCTGACACTGATAGTTGTTGCTAAAGGTGGAGTTGAAAGGTGTGCAGAGCAGGTGGGAGAAGGAGACCAGCTCTAGGTGCAGCAGGGCAGGCAGGAAAGTGGAAAGACAGGGCCGTAGCCTGACTTGGGGAAGGTACCTAATGCCTGGTCGAGAATTGATGTTTCTGGTAAGTATGAGTCGGGGGAGAAGTGAGCCACCAGAGATCAGTTTAGTTCATTTGAATCCAATTTAGCAAACATTTAATGAGTGTAATAGAATAATCCCATCCCCCCAATTTTTTTTGCCCCTTCCCTAGAACTGTGAATATGCTACTTTATACTTTGCTGATGTTGTTAAATTAATAATCTTGAGATGAGAATATTATGGATTATCCAGGTGAGACCAATGTAATCACAGTCCCTGATGAGTAAAAAGGGCGAAGGCCAGGGCGAGGGTGAGAGCAGGATTTGAAGACACTGCTAACTTTGAAACTAGAGAAAGGGCCACAAGCCAAGGAATGTACACGACCTCTGGAAGCTCTGAAGGAAAGAGAGTGGATGCTCCCTTCTGAACTGTAAGGCAATAACTTTTTCCCCATGAAGGCACTAAGCTGGTGGTAATTTATTATAGCAATGATAAAGAACCGATAAATTGCTAGAGCATCAAATGGTGCTATGGATTGGGGAATATAAAGAGGATTAGATTGTTGACTGTAGCTTTTAGATGAATACCAGTGTAGTGGCCCAGGTCAGGGATTGCCAAACTTCAATGTGCATAGAAATCACCTGGGGGTCTTAGCTAAAATGCAGATGCTCATGGGCTAGCTCTGAAGTGGCCAAGAGATTCTGGTCTATAGTGATTCACTTCTCCCAGACTCTCACTTTGCCTTGCTCACCACTGCCCAGGTGATGCCAGTGTTGTTGGTATGGGGACCACACCTCGTTTACCAAAGGCATTTAGGCTATAAATCAGTTCTAGAGTCTAGGCATCCAAGAGGAGCAAAGCTTTTAGGTTATGATGGGGAAATGATTCTGGTTTTAGACATAGAGAATGGCTGGAATGATCATCTGATTTAAAATTTAAAGATCTGAAACTTACTAGCAGAGGGAACTTGGGGCTCTGAGCTTTTTAAAAGGATTGTTGTGATAATCAAAGTGGTATGTATGAAAGCAGTAAGTAATTTATAAAGCACAGTATACAAATGCAAGTCATCTCTTCAAATGTCAGATGAAAGATTTGGCAAGAAAGTACCAGTCTCATTCTGGATCCTGCTTTTCTAGCTCAACTGAAGTAAAGGAGGAAATATTTGGATGAAAACAAATACCAAATCTGACTAATTTATCCAACTCATTTTTTCTGTTATTTCCAGTAAGTTCTCTGTTCTGCTCTGATTATAAAACACATATGGAATAGAATTCTTGGAAAACAAAACAAACAAAAAGCTTATTTAGAAAATAAGGAATTGTCACCTGTAACCCCATAATTCAAAGAAAACCAGGAACTAGAGAATTTCCAGGAATTTTGATTGATTTGATGCCCTTTAAGAATCATTGCAGATTTTTGCCTTTTGAATATTAATGAAAAGCATAACTGGTTGTCTTTGTGTTGTGCACTATGATTGCTACTCTGTAATTACAGTGACCACAGCTATTCCAGTCACACCAGGGGGCATTTTACCATAAAACAGTAGTTCTCAATTGAGGCAATTTTGCCATCCAGGGACATTTCACAGTGTCTAGAGACATTTTGTTGTTATGACTGACGGGTGTGAGCTGCTGGCACCTGGTGTAGATTTTGCCAGGGATGCCATCCAATATCCCACAATGCACAGTACAGCACCCACAACAATAATTATCTGATCCAAAATGTCAGTAGTGCTACGGTTAAGAAGCCATGCTGTAAGCAGTGGGTTCCCCATAGACTTGTTACACTAAAGATTGTCCCACCCTCACCCCCAACCCCACCAAATTCCTAATTTTGGAAGAAGGCAGAGAATTTGCATTTCTATCACATTCTCAGGTGATGTTGAAGTTGCTGGTCTGGGAGCAGCTCTTTGAGAACAATTGCCATAGGGCTTAATAGCTACACCACTGTTAATTGGTCTAATATAAAGTGTTAGCTCCATAATTTGTGCTCTCATATTTAATAATTTAATTAGGCTTTCCCTCTTTTTCTGGTATGCTGCAAACATCTCTTAGACACAGGCCAAGTCTCCTCTTTTCTTTGGCATGTTCTGGGGTGCAAGGAACAGGCGCCTCTCATTACTGTGGACCAGACAGTTTCATTTGTCTTTGTGGATTTGGCACCATGTAAGACCTGGCACCAAGGACATATGAATGAGGTGCTGGCTTAGGAGAGATTGATGGGGAGAGGGAAACGATGGGACAAGTGAATGTGGGAAGAAAAGAAACGACCATATTTGTTGTGCTTAAGACCCCTCCTTACCCCTCTCCGACAGTGTCCTGAGAAATCAACATGCCTGTGCATAGCTTTGCAATTTCTCTATTTAAAATCCTAAGCACCAGGCTGACCAGCCGAATGGCGGCTAGCCGGCTGGTAACTATGATGCGCAATGACCACCAGGGGGCAGATGCACAATGCACAGGCGTGGAAACATGCAACAGACTGATTAATCTCAGAGGAGGGAAGGTGGGAAGAGATTAACCAAAGATCTTATATGCATACTGGAGGCCCAGTGCATGATGCACGGTGGGGTCCCTCAGCCTGGCCTGGAGGATTGGGCGGAAAGGGGCTCTCCAACATCCCTTGAAGGGTCCTGGATTGTGAGAGGGCACAGGCCAGGCCAAGGGACCCCACCGGTGCACAGATTTGTGCACTAGGCCTTTAGTTTCTTATTAAACACAATATTTTAGTCTGCAATGTTAGATTCCCCACCTAACATACTGTTTTATTGATGGTTGAAATCAGGTTTACTTTTCACTGCCATCACACCAGTAGGCCCAAAGAGGGCAGATTTATCGCCTGTGTCCCTGAGTTCTTTTTCTGACCTTGTTTCCTATTGTCCTTTGGCCATTCAGCAGGAGGGCAGGGCTCACCCACCTCTGACACACATTGAGTTGGACAAGAATGGTCAGTGGATTCAGCTTGAGGAAAACAGAGGCAAGGTTGGGAATGGAAGGCAGGGGCCAGATCTAGGCATGGGTTGGACCAGGAAGTACCTGGACCCTTTGGTAATAAACCAAGGAACATATTAACCCTTGTGCTCAAAATGAGAAACCAGATTGGAAAAACACTGGGTCTGAGGAGTCTAAGAACGTGAGAGCTCACAACTGAAGTGAGGCCTATCTTGGAAGCCTCTGGTGATTTCTGGTGGGCCAGCAAGTAAATAGACACCAGTCTTACTGTGCTAACCTGGTTAATCTGGGGTTGAATGCTTCAAGGCATGAGTTAATAGTTTTTCAGGTAGAGGATGAAGAAGGGTGCGCAGGGTGTTTCAGTTTCTTATAAAATATTCCTTATGCTGTGAACACAGCATTTATTTTGTTATTTAAAAAAATATCACTTATTGATTAATTTAAGAGAGAGAAAGGGAGAGAAACATTGGTTCCCTATTCCACTTATGAATGCATTCATTGGTCTCTTCTTGTATGTGCCCTGACTGGGGATTAAACCACAACCTTGGCATATTGGGATGATGTTCTAACCAACTGAGCTACCCAGCCAGAGCCAAATATTATTTACTAGAGGCCTGATGCATGAAATTTGTGCACGGGGATAAGAGGAGGGGTCCTACAGCTCATCCTGCACCCTCTTCAATCCAGGACCCCTCAGGAGATGTCTGACTGCCTCTTGCAATCCATGACCAAAGGCTCCTAACCCCTCTGCCTGCCTGATTGTCCCTAATTGCTCCCCTACAACCTGATTGCCCCTAACTGCTCCCCTGCTGGCCTGATTGGCCCTAACTGCCTCTGCCTCTCTCTGCACCTGGGATCCAGGATTCCTGCCTCTGGCAGGTTGCAGTCACCGGGGACTCTGGCTTCTCTCCCTCTGGCCAGCTGCTGGAACCCAGGACCTAGCCTGGCTTCACCTGGGCCGGCCACAGCCACAGGGGACTGTGAGCAGGTGGCTTTGCCTGGGCTGTACCCAGGACCTCAGGGTGTGCAGTTGTCCTTCTCCTGGGCTGCAGCCTGGCTGGACCCCATTCCTCTCTCGCAAGCTTATTTGTGCCTGGCTGGTCCCCATTTCTCTCTCCCCAGGGTTGAGTGTTTGAGCAGTTATGGTGTGAAGTCGTGAGAGTGTGATGGCCATTTGCGTTTTAGTTCTTTATTATATAGGATTGTATGAGAAAATGGAAAATAACCTATACTCTGAACAATAAAAGCTTACATAAACTATGAAAAATCCATAATGTAGCCATCAAACTGTTTCCTTAAAATATTTAATGATTTAATGAAATAGAATGGTCTCACAAAATATATATTATTGCAATTTTACAGCTTATTTTATTATTATTTTTGATGTATATTTTTATTGATAGTATTATAGATATCTCCTGTTTATCCCTCCTTATTTTACTGTTATTTTAATACTTATAATAATTTATACTTATTTATCGAATAAAGAAGGATAACATGACATTAATTAAGCATTTACAGTGCTTGCCAATACAGCAATGTATCTTCTCCCCTTCTCAGAGCTAAGGAAATGGAAGTTAAGTAATTTGTCCAAGTAAATGTAGAGCTGGAATCTGTACTCAGTTCCCTCTGTGAAGGTCTATGTGCCTTTCACTAAAGTGTGAGACAATTTGGGTAACATGTGGTTTCCCCCGTTTCCTTCCTGATCATTCCAGAGTGCTTTCTCCATGTAGGGGACACCTGTCTCCCAATAATGGGTTCCTACAACTGTAGTATTTTGAGTCTGCTAAAATTTAGCCATCTCCCTAGGAAAGTTTTTTTTATTGGTTTCCCTTTAAATATGAAAAGAAATTTCAAACCATAAAGATATTAATGCATTTCCACCTTAACCTGCAGATTTTGGGGAGGGAGACACTGAAGATTAAGTTTGTAGTAGGACATGTCACCCTTATATTCCACACGACCATCCTTGAGGTAAACAAGGGGCAGTATTCATGGAAGACCTCCCAATGCAAAGCTGCATTTGGCTATAGAGGAGTTCCTTCTTCAGCTATGCGAGTGAGAGTACACCAGAGTTTCCTATAAAGCATGCTGCATCACTCAGGAATGCTCCGCCCTCGTTCACATGAGCAGCCTGAGTGGTGCTGTAAAACTGAATTTATCACCCTGAAGCACGGAGAGGGAGAGTTCTGGGCAGAGCTAGAGCCAGAACAGAACCTGAGAGACAGAAGGTGGAGACCAGGGTTGAGGAGTCACAAGGGCCTAGGAATCATGGATTAATACTCACATCAGGGTGCCCTATAGGATTGCAGCATCCTAAAATATCAAGAATAAAGTGGACAGCCCAATCTGGCAGTTCTTACAGGACAAATTCTGATAGAAACCAGGGATGCATCTAGAGCCAAACCAGTGATTGTGCATTTATTTTGACAGTATTTTCTTCTAAACCCCGAAGTTGGGATGTGACAAACTTTTTAGAGCTTGCTTTTAAATATAGCATTTTATATATGTTCTTGAAAAATGCTTCTTCATCTTTTCAGCTTACATCAGAGCAATGTAGCCCAGCTTGATTAGAATCCCCAGCCCCGCTTTGTAGCCAGCCTGGCTTCTCTTCCCTGCCTGGAG
>PVJN01064607.1:0-10488 GCA_004026805.1 Lasiurus borealis
GGCACCAATGACCAACCAAGACACGCTCAAACCCAAAAGTCTCTTTATTGATCTGTACCATACATGACTCAAATGGCCGAAGGAAAAAAAAAAAAAGAGAAAAAAAAGGCATTACAGTTAGGGTGGGACATTCATCTTCCCCACCCCCTTCCCTCAGCTCCTGGCACAATACCCTTCCAACAGTGGCAGCTAGAGTGAAGGAATCAGGGTGTAGAGGGCCCCAGAATCCAGAAGGGAGAGAGATGGTACTAACACTTCTGGAACTGGCAGCAGGAAAAGGCAGAGCTGGGCCCAGACTCCTAGGATCCTGCTTTTGGCCTCAAACTGGGTTCACAGCTTCCACGTGTCCAACTGAAATAGAACTGAGGATCCTGGCTGCCTTCCCCTTCCTTCTATGAGACCAGGAACTGGAGAGTACTGGGAGATGAAGATCCTCTACTTCAGCTGGCGAACAGAGGCCTATTCCTCCCTGGTGAGCTTAGAGCTGGGACATCCTCAGTGGCTCCTCTATGGAGGACAGGGGAGGACTAGATACAAAATTTGAGGGATTGGGGGAAGAGAGTACTGGAGAATATGGATGAACCCCTCCCCTATCCCATGCCTGCCCAACTGAGACAAAACAAAAGACACAGTGACAAACAAGGCTGCTCCCTTCCCGCCATACTCCCTAAGGGAGGGAGCCTCCCCCTCCTCCCATCCAAGGCAGCTGCTCTAGTGGAGGGCTTGTAAAGAATATACACATCATGGGGGGAGAAGGGGGCTGGGTTTGAGGGAGTCACAAGCACTAGGAGGGCAGGCCAGACTCCTGGAGGATGGGGAGACAGACAACAGCGGGGAGCTTTACAAAGGTGAGGCCATCGATGGCCCCCTGCCCCATGGCATGCCTTCCCCGCTCCAGTCACCCTCGAGGAAAAGGGAAGAGAGATGGCAAAGTGTCTCCTTGGTCTGAAGCTCTCAAACTATATAAAATGATGTGTAACTCCCCTACCCTACCCCCACACTCACCTCCACCTGGACCCTAAGCCCCCCATCTGCCAGGTATAGGGAGGTAGCTGGACTTTTAATAAGGGGAAGAGGGGGGACATGAGTGATTTTTTTTTTAAACTTACATTTTTAATAATATTATTTTTTTAAAAAATGTGAAGCTGGGAGGTGGTAAAAGGGAGGGGCTCAGAGTTTTACCCCCCTATTACCAGCCTCCTAGGTGAAGGGCCTGGGGGAGGGGTGCTCAACCAAGCTCCATAAATTTAAGTCCTCAGGAGCTGTGGGTATAGACAACCCCAGGCTTGAAGGGGGCAGAGTCAGGAGGATGGGGAACCCAGAACCTGGAGTGAAGATGGAGGCAAATGCTCTGGGGGTGTTCAGAACATTTCTCAGAGGCCCGGGGTCCGTGTAGGCATCCACATGAGTACCCCTCCCTTCCCCCAAAAGGCTCTGCAGAGGCCAGGCCCAGCCCAGGGCCACTGCGGGGCAAAGCTTGGCACCTGCCCCCAGCAAGTCCAGTTCCTCCCTGAAGTGGGTGGATGGAGGCTGCCCATTTCAGATGCTCAGTCTCTTCATTCCGTCTTCTGCTCCCTGGGGCTTCGAGGGGTGTGGCAGGTAGGCAGAGCGCTGCGTGGCCCCGGTGAGGCCTTTACTGGGAGGCTTGTGACGTGGGATTCTCCGATTTGCTTTCTTGGCTGGATGGAGGCTTGCTGTTCCAGGGGCTGTTGGCGCCCAGGGCAGGGGAGTTGTTAAAGCTGTCCTCGTCGTCAATGCCGTTGGCCGCGTCAAACTGGGTATTCTCCAGCCGGGTGATGAGCCTCTCGTCCTCGTCCCCGAACTCCCCGCCCATCAGGGTGGGCTCCCCCACCACCATCACATCCTGAGAGTGGCGGAGGTCCCCAAACATAATCGGGGCAGGGGCTCGCCCGGCCCAGGGCGGCAGAAACCCCCCAGAGCCCCAATACCCACCCAAGAAACTCAACACCCCCTCCCTTCTCATATCCCCATTTCAAACATCGACTCCTCTAGCCCCTAGAATCCTTCCCACTGAAGGACTGCAGAGCATCACACCCTTTAACCCACATCCACTAGAATCTGGGAAGTCAATTTACTCCCCTAGCTCTCTATTCCACCTCCCCCCCCTCCATTTTAGGTGGCTCCTAAACTTCTGTCCACATGTAAATGAGGGAACAGATAAAAAAATACCCATGGGGAAAGTATGTGCATGTGCATGTTGGTGTACTGCAGATTCACACATAATGAGGCTGCAAGGCCCTCTATCAATGTGAATGTAGGTCTCTGATGGTCTGTGTGCCCCTAAGCTGTCTGTCCTGAACGTCCGTATGTTATCATGGCTGACTCTGTCCCTTTACAACTATATTGCTATGTCTGAGTCTGTGTGACCAAAACTGTGCATGTGACTAACAAGGACTCTCATGAGTGATAAGAGTCAGCCATACTGGCAGGGTACACTGGTAAAAACCGTCTGTGCTTCTATGCCCGCTAGTGAGCTCACAATGGGACAGGGCCAAGGGTCAGGGGTCAGCAGTGGGGCAGCCCAGAAGAGAGAAGAAAGCCGAGATGCTTACAGGTACCTGGCTGGAGAGGGCGAAGGTGCTGGCTGGGCTTTTCTTCTTGCTGTTGCTGTTGTTGGTGTTGCCACCCCCCGAACTCATGGTGCTGCCCCCTGACATCTTCCGTTTCCGCCGCTTGCTGGGCTGCTGCCTGGCGGGTTCCGCTGAGCCAGAAAAAGGAAACTCAGGTGGGGCAGGGTCCTGGGCCATATCCTGGCTTCCAAGGAGCCTGAGCCTGCCCTGATCCCCATTTTAGAGACCCAGGGGCAAGAGAAGAGCTTCATGAGAAGAAACAGCCTTGGGGGATGGCATCAGATCCTGCTAAGAGCAGTGCAAGGCACTCACCGGGGGGTGCTACCATACGCTGCCACTTCTGGAAAAGGCAGGTCTTGAGGCAGTCACGAGGGCTGAGGCTGTAGGTCTTGTGGCGGGACATGAGCTCCTGCATGGGCTCGAGTATCACACAGAGCTGTAGGGAGATCAGAAGGGGGCTTCTCAGGGGAGGGACATGGAACTGAGAACCGAGTGGGATGGGCCAGAGACCGGGCGATCAGACTCACTCGGAGGTAGTTGAGAGTGGAATTGGACAGCCCACAGCGTGTGATATTTTTGGAGAGCTGATCCAACATCTGGGGGTCCTGGGCCTAGAGGGAGAGAAAGATAAGAATACTAGCACTTGGGATGCATCTGCTCACCTGCTCTATCATCTGAGCCTGTGACACTCCTCAAAAAGAAGGGCTAATATTCCATCATTTCTTAGGTGGAGAAACTAACCCTCTCAGGTCACTGACAAGAAATGGCAGGCCTTATTCCATCCTTCCCACTGTCTGCCCTCCCCCTTGTGTCTTGGGTTCTGCCCACACTCACATGCATGGCAAGGATGCTGCGAGGGATGAGCTCCCGGTGCTGCCGGATGCTGAAGTGCCATGTCTTTATCCGCATCATGTCATCAAACATGAACTCCAGGTACAACCGCCCCTCCACACATACCTGGAGACAAGGTTGTCACAGCTCTACCCCCTCCCCAAACCTGAAAGTATACCTGTTTTCCCATCTGCTCACAACTCTCCCACTGCATATACTTCTGCTACCTGCACCTAAATCTGGGTATGTAACTGACATGGATTATCCCCTCACATACCTGTCACACGTTTGACCCTTACACATAACACATAACTGATCCTGTCTTCTCCTATGTAGCTAGTGATACACTCATCTGCTATAAGCTTTCTATTAAGGCAGGCTCTTGTTCACTGGCGTACATACCCCCGTGGCCTAGAATACAGTCATGTACCAGCTCAGTAAATGCTTGCTGAAGGCTGCAGCAGACCTGCCCTCCCTTCTTGTCTGATCACTTCCCGTTATGCCTCCTTGGGGAACAGCTGAGTACATTTTGGGAAAGAGGAAAGGAATCAAACTCAGGTGCAGCAGCATTCCACATTCAGCTGGATTGCTGACCTGGGTGAACATGGGTTTGCCGTGCTGGGTCACCATGCTGCCCTGGTCACAGTCGAGGGACACAAAGTTGCTGTGGAATGCCTCCTTGGGGTGCTTCAGCACATAGTACAGCTCTGTGGCACCACCCTCAAAGATGCTGCGGAAGTAGCGTGGGATCAGGGTCCGGCCAATGGCTGTAGAGATGGGAAAAAACTCTTTAGAATAGAAGGACCTCAAAAGGGGTCAGGCAGATGCCACCTCTGTCAAAACAGACAACCTGAGACAAATACCCACTCCCAGACCTTAGAAGGACACAGGAGGTACACACTCCCACAGCAGAACTGACAGAACCCTCCGCGGCCACTTACTGTATCTCTTTGGTCCATCCTCCAAACAGAAAGTGATAGTTAACATGGCATCATCCTCAAAGAACTCAGTTGTGAAAGCATCCCACCAGAGATTGTCACACTCCTAAGAGCACAGGGAGAGGAATTTGTGTATCAGCAGATATCCCACAGGGGTGCCCAGATGTCCCTCACCCTCCGCTTTCCCCTGGATACCTCTGTCCAGTTTTGAAGCCGTTTGTTAAGCTCGAATATTCTGTAGTCAGTTTGGTTGCCATATGGTGTGTGCCTTCTGGGGTAAGTGTAGAAGAGAAGTTGGTAGGAGCAGAGCCTCTTCCCCACCCCCACCTCTGCCCTCACCCATTTAATAGAAAGTACCTCCCATCCCATTGGACTCCACTTACCCAATCCCAGGCTCCAGGTATGTGGGCGGGTACATGGGAGTTGGGCTGTATAAGGGAAGAGGCTATGAGAATGGGGGTGGAAGACAGGAATTATTGGGAGATGTCACTCCCTCCCCTTTTCAGGCAGGATCCCATCTGGAAAAGGGGTGGAAAGTGAACGAGACTCACCCCACATCCCGATCTAGCATGGTGCCGGGATGGAAGGGAGGGAAGGCGTTGCCGTTCGGGGGCTCCTTCGGTGAGTACAGCTTGAATGACTTTGAGGAACAACCTAGAATGGAAAGGAAGGAGGGGCACGCTGATCCCCTTTGAGGACCTCTCCTAAAGTTTACTAGACGGTGTGGACAGTGAACTAGGGGAGGGGGACTATCCTAGGGAGAACCTATCTCTGCTTTTAAATCTGGTTCCAATCTTATTAAGAAACTGAAAGTACTCGGACCCAATATCCAAGACCTTATTTCTTCATGTGACTGAGGCCTGGATGGTAACATTGAAACTGGGAAGAAATTTCAATACCATAGAATAAATAAATATCCCAACATTATAACCTAATTTTGATAACCCCCCTTTTCAACTACATTATTTTGTTCAATCATCACAACCAGGACGTGAGAGGCAGCAGGGTCAATTAAACATTCCCATTTTACAGATTAGGCGATTGAAAGCTCAAGGGGACTTGCAAGATCATAAAGCTGGGATTTGAGCCCAGATCTTCTGGTTATTCCCAAATCCTGCAGCATTTTTACCTGTTTCCTCTGAAGATCAAGTTGTGGGAGAAAGAAAGGGAATTTGGCCAACTCCCTGCCCCCTCCTCCACACCAGGGTCTCAGGAGAGCAGGGGATGGAAAGATAAAGGGGGGTGGGTGCCTGCTGGGTGCTGCAGACCTGATAACCACTTGGGCCTTCTGTCCCACCCCCCTCCAACGGCCACTCCCTTATCAGCCAGCCCCCTCCCTCACACCTACCACCACCAATCCAGTATTGTCTCCAAACCAGAAACCCAAAACCTCAACCCATTTTGCCTTTGAGACTTACAGTCACTGGATCTTGCTCTACTTACAAAAGGAAAAGACGAGGCCTAGGAAGGAGACTAGCTTCCAAGAGGCTCCAGCTAAGAGGCAGGTGGTAACTAGACAGAGATCTCTACTTGTATCTGTGCTCCTGCATTCGTCTCCTCTCCACCTCACCCAGCAGCACAGTTCCTAGTGAACTATATTACCTAACTGGAAGAAGTGTTATATTCATAGCTGGGTATGAGCCAGGTACCCCTGCAATGCTATTTTCCCTCTCTCTACAAGATGATGAAGGGAAACTGAGGTACCACTCCAAAGTTCCCGATCCCAGTTACAGGTGCTTCCTCGTCCCCAAACTTAATTACATTTGGGAGGGTAGCTGTATTGGTTGTGTCTGAGCCTCCTCCTCAATTTAGACACAAAATCCACTTTGTCCTTAGGGGGAAGAGACAAAGGAAGACCCCGTGCCAATGTGTCATTTAATTCTCTCCCCAGGGATCTTCCTCACAATACAGGCAAAAGGAGGGTCCCAGAAGGACCTATACTATACAGTCACTGAAGAAGCCAAGAGTCAGAGCCTGTGTGTGCCTGCACACATGTGTGCCTCATCTTGCCTAGCAGGCTTCTACCTTCAGCTCGCCCCAACATGCCTACCCAGGGCTGGAACCCAGCAGCCCCAGGCAGGATCAGGATGCCCAAAACAGGCCCTCACCCCATGCATGAGCTCACACAGGCCACATCCATCTGTTCCCAGCACAGCACACACAGCCTTCACATGCCTGTCTAAACTGAACGAGGAGCCTGGGTCCTTAAGAAAAGGGACAGTCCCACCCAGTCCCAAGTCTCCCCACTTCACAGACAGGTAGACCAAAGCCACATAGGAAGCCCAAACTCACACAGCTCACCACAGGCCAGGCCAGGCCTCACCGAGGCCATCCTTCCCCCCAAAGCATCACTGCCCTTGCCTTTAGTTTCAGGGCCACGTGGAGAAATGTGTCAGCTCAAGACCCTAAAAAGAAGGCAGGCAGGACTCCTGGGCTCCACTTTAATTCTGAAAACTGTTTCAGAACTTCACTTTCTCTCACTAGCAAACTGACAGGCATTGTCCGGGGTTGGGTTAACAGTTCTGAAGAGGAAAAATCCCAAGCTCTGTGGACTCTGTTTACACCTCCAGTGAATGGACTCAAAAACTCAGCACCTCTCCAGAGGCATAGCCACTCCCAGTAGCCCCAGCATAAGGGCTTGGGAGTGAGGAGAGAAGGGGAGGGAACATCACCCAGACCATCTGTCCCTGTTGCTGCCTGTCCCCAGCAGCAGGGGTAGAGGGAGCAAAGTGGGGGTGGGGATGAAAGGGGATGTGTCATCCAGTCTTGGAGTCACACATAGCCCCCTTCCCCGTCTCTCGCAATCTGGGAAACCTTAGGAAGAAGGAGAAAAGAAGAGCCCGGAACTAGTAAAGTTTTCTCCGGGTGGAAGCTGCATCCTGGGGCTGAGGGGGGCACCTCCAGGTGGGCATTTCCATGGTAACCAGCCTGACTTGAGGGCAGGCTCCCTCCCTTTGGGGCGGACCAAAGGTCAGCAGGCCGGGGAGCCCTGGCCTGTCTGAGTTGAGGCACCTCTTTCCCCAGCCAGCATACCAGGCCAGGGCGAGACCCAGGACCTTCTACCCACCCCCTACAGGCTTGCAGGGCGCTCAGACTTACCTGAGAGAACTGAGGGGCCCAAGAGAAGTGTGGGGAGCAACTGGCAGCCCACCAGGGCTCTGGCAGGGCTGAGGGCTGAAGGGGGGCCAACTTCAGCCGCTCATGTCCCGAGTGGGACGGGCAGGCCTGGCTGGGAGCTCCACTCTGCGGGCCGCACAAAGACTCGTACGCACCGCCTTGGCCTGCCCCGTGGCGGCCACAGCCCCGGGGGAAAGTTCTAATGGCCACGGGGCCGGGGGCCGGGGGCCGGGGGGCCGGCCTAGGGGGCGGGGGACTGCGGGGCGTCCGAAGCCTTCTTTGTTTGCGAGGTTTCCCTCAACAATGGCTGCTCCGCTCTCTCCTCTCTCCTCCTCCTCCTCCTCCTCCTCCTCCTCGGCTCTCCCCGCCACCGCCTCTCGCAGCCTCTGCCTCCGAGCAGCCCACCCGCCCTCCCCAGGCCGCCGGGCCCCGCTGCCGGGGCACCAGGAGGGGCAGGGCACGGCACTCACACTCACTCACAACCGCACACGCACAGACACACACACGGCGCCCACCAGCTCCCAGCCCTTTCTCCCTTTCTTCCCCTCCCTCCCTCCCTCCCTCCCTCCCAGCTCGCTCTCCGAGCCTCTCTCAGAATGAGGCCCCAGGGCGGGCAGAGGGTGGAGCTGCCCCCACCGGCCCCGCCCCCTCCCAGCCAGGGAAGAGGAAGAGGGAGAGAGGGAGGGCGAGAGGGAGGCAGGCAGGCAGGCAGGCAGGCCTGGAGCACTGCTGAGAAAAACAAAGAGAGACAGAGACTGGGAGAGACTGGGATGGATGGAGAGAGGGAAACAAAACAGACGGGGCCTGCAGACCTGGACGGGAGGGAGGCCTGCGGGGGCCAGGAACTGAAATGTTCCACCCACCCCTCCCCAACCCACGTGCTGTAGTGCTCAGGCGTGAGCAGGGGAGCCAAAGCCCCAGGCAGGGGTGGAGGAGGGTGCCCTCCCCTCTGGGGACTCCCGGTATCTCCAAACTGCCTCCCAAAGGTGCCCCCAGTCCCTCCTCCTTCCCTCCGTTATCTCTCGGGCTGAACACTGGTCTGGGCTGCCACCCCGGGTGAAACCCCAGAGCAGCTAGCTGTGGGGAGGCTCCAGGGGGTTACTTTTGACAGAGACAGACTCTGACTTCTGCCTGTAAACACTGATTGGAGAGAGGGGCACACGCCAGGCTCCTGGGCCCCCAAACCAGCTAAGTTCCAAGCCCTGACTTAGAGCTGCCTTAGCAAGAGGCCCCTTCCTTCTCCTCCACTCCCACCCCCACCCCCACCGCCAGAGACACGTGGGTGCAGGGGAAAGAGGTGCTGTCAGAGCCAGGAAAGGGTCTGCGGGAGGGGCTTAGTCTAAGGCCAAGTCTGAGGCCCAACACCCCAGTAAGAAAGATATGTAGCTACTGGAGTAGAACCTGTTCTCCAATGTACAGGGTAATCCCAAGAGAGGAGGTTTTCTAAAACTTGGGGAGTGGTCCAGACCTCACTCCCTGGACACACACACCTGCTAGAGAGGCAGCATATGATCTCCCGCTTCACTGAAGGTGGAGTTGCTGCTCCCTATTTCCTACCTCTCACCCCACCATATTCACACATTGTCCCACGACATACACACCAGTTGACTGTGCAGAAATAATACTGCACCCGGCTCCGGGAACATCCTCCACACATAAATAACACATCCCACTTTCATATAAATCAGCACCTGATGCACACCTGATACACACTCTGACCAGTGATATACCTCAAACCCTAAATAAACCCAAGATGCACATACAGAGTCTATTAAAGACCCTGGCTTCCATACACACTGGGACTAGTGACACACATTCCCCTAACCCTAATGTACGCACCAAAAGTGCATTATATACCTCCTGAACTTGTGACAGACTATTATACACACGCACTGACTATTTGTTTTCCAGGATGGAACCCCATCAACCACACTTCCTGAAACCTGCACGACATTCTCCATCACAGGGTGGCCACAACACACCCCAGCTTTCACAAACATCGAAATCTGCGACATTCAGCCAGACCCTGCAAAACACTGCCTGCACCAGGATTTGAGACATTCCCACCGACTCCCAAATTTACTGTTCAACTCTGGGATAACCACACTCCTCCCCCACTGACAACTCCTGTCGTTTGTTTAGTGCCTTTAAACTTTCCAAAGCGCATTCGGAGGCAGTACCTCCAGAAACGCTTACAGCACACAGAACCAAGTATTACCCTCACTAGAAGACGACTATAGTAAGACCGAAGGGCTTGAGTCTGGAATCCTGGGCTTCTAACCTCACCCATCCAAGCTCAGACCTAGGGCACTGCGGCCATGCCTATTCTCTTTCCCCTCCGAGGAATGCCCATTCTGGGCCCCAAATGCGTATCTACAGGCGAAGGAGTATAGTATATGCTCTGGCTTCTGCTCCAGTTCAGAGCTCAGAACCCTGACTCAGTCTGTCTCCTCAATTTTTGGGGGAGAAGTGCCCCTATATACCAAGACTCTGGCATATCGTCCAAAAATGGGCCTTCTCTTAGTTCCTTCTCTAGCAAGCCTACTCCTTTCCATGTTCTGCCTTAATTCCCTCATGTGCACAGAGACAGAAGAGGTCCAGCTAAAAAGAGCGAGTCTGCATTAGAAGGCCCTAAAATTTGGGGTAGGAATGAGCAGGGAGCAGCAAAGAATGACAAAGGTGATGAGGAAAGAGTAGAGGGAGAGCACCCCTCCTGGAGGTGAGAACTCTTGAAGGGCAGCAGCCTGCCCCAGCCCACAGGATAATGTACCAGCACTGCCCCCTGCCCGGGCCCCTGGGGCTCCCTGACCCAGGCCTCCAGTGTGCCTGCCCCCCTTCCTTTGTCTGTGCCCGGCCTCCCGTTGGCCTGGCGCTCTGCCATCCTCCTCTCCTGGCTCCCAGCCGCCACCACTGCTCTCTCCTCCCCTCCCCCTACTCCTCCCTGCCTTAACCCTTCTGAGCCACATGCTGCCCCAGACAGGCCCCGGCCCCTTCAGCGATGGGCCCAGCTC
>PVJN01064608.1:0-10467 GCA_004026805.1 Lasiurus borealis
AAAAGGTAAAGATAAAAATTAGGAAAAGCAAATACATACTTATCAACAAGTGAATCTAAAAATCAAGTAAATAAAAAATCTGATGAACAGAATAAACTGGTGAATATAATAGAATCAGTGGCATAAAAAGGGAGTGAACTGACAATTCTGAGGGGGCAGGGGGTGTGGGGGGTGTGGGAAGAGACTGGACAAAAATCATACACCTATGGATGAGGACATTGAGGGGAGATAAGGGCAGAGGGTAGGGTGGGAACCAGGTGGAGGGGAGCTATGGGGGGGGTGGAAGAGGAACAATTGTAATAATCTGAACAATAAAGATTTATTAAATTAAAGAAAAAAATAAGATGAACCCACACTGAGGAAGCAGAGCCAAGAAATAAATGGTAAAGGAGAAATTGGTTCCTGGTTAAGTTGTTTGAGCCACCCTGAAGTTTGTCAAATCTTCTTGGATTTCCCAATTACAAGAGCCTATAAATTCCCTTTATAATTTAAGCTAATATGAGCCAGCTTTTCCATAGAATCAAAAACATTTTCACCGATGTATCATTGATCCATGTCAAATGTTCCCTTCATTGTACAGATGAGGAAACTAATCTGTTGCTTTTGTTGCTTCTAAGAGACCTGTTTCAATGCTACATGGTTAATTAGGAGGCATGGTCTTCTAAGTCCCAGGCCTTTTTCATTTGCTATCCTAGTCACTTAGAGCATCTTTGTGATGGGTTTGGCAACCTTGAATAAAATGTTAATTCCCCTTGAATAAAATGTTAAGCACTAATTGGATGTGCTCTGAAGTAGTGAAACTGATTTTCCTCAGGTTTGACTTTTTGCAATCAATCACTGCTTCATGGCCACTTATGTATTATGGGCCCTGATGAGTCATTAGGAAAGAGAAAAGATAAAGTATTGGAGAAAGATGTGGAGACCTCATTTAAGAATTTTATTTTAATTTATAGCTACTTTACCAGCAACTTAGGATGCTACTTTGCCATTTTCCCCTAAATTTGTCATGCACTTTCATTTCTCCATAGTCCTTCATTACCATTTCTCACTTTTAGAAAGCACACACTCACTGCCCTGTCCTCTTCCCTTCTGGGCCACCTTTACAGCTAGAATTTCCAGATTCTGTGGACTCTTCCCCTGTAAACTAAAAATTCTATCATTTTTACTTATTCATCCCATCTCTCTCACCCATTGATCTAATCTTTCCTTGGGACTCTGTTACCTATTCTTAGCTCTAAAATTGCTTAAGAAATGCTCATTGAATCTTCAAGGAAATGTCCCACGTTGGAGAGAAAAGAGAGGAATCCACATTTCGTGTGCTAAGAGAGAGACATGATGCTTTACAGATATCCTCACAGGCACCGATGCGGAAGGTGGTCTAAAAATAAAGAAACTGAGGTTGGGTGAGTTGTCAGGCTGAGAGTCAAACCTAGGCCTGTGCAATTAATTCCAAAGACAGTGCCTTCCACTACTTGTGCTGGACACTAACAGGCTTTGCCTGTTGTTTTTTTTTTATCTGCTTCAAATAACAGTGACCACCTGGATCTAGTGCTGAGAAAATTGAAGCCTCAGCCAGGTCAAGAGGGAGAGATAAAAAAGATATCTGTCAAGCTTGCCAAAGGGAAGAGTGGTTACCCCTCACACCACATATCACACCTGCATGCTTTGCCACAGTCAGGTCTAGAGATTTCCCAGGAAGACGGACAGGTGCATGTCTAGCTATCTAGTTTATAAACTAGAATATGTCCAGAAAAATTGTTTTGCATAAAGACAAGTTTGCATTTGCAATTTGCATCTGAGAAAACTGGACCTCCAATAGTTAATCGTTACGTACTGGAAGTGGATCACGAGCCAGGGCAGGTGAGAAGTTTGGGCCCTGCAATGACCAATGCAAGTTTGTGTATGCACTTTGGCAGCACACCAGCGTCCTTCTCAGAATAACGTTGACACACTTAAATATATGAATGTCACTCTCTGAAGTGGCTCAGGTGGGAAAAACCATTTCATAGGCCACTACACAGGCTTACTCTCAGGGTCTTTCTGTCTAAGCATTCAGTGTTGCACATAAACAAGCACTAGGAAACAGTCTTCTCTCTTTAACAAATCAGGGACACCAGGAGAGGAGAGAAGGTAGCAAGGCAGGGAAACCACCTTTCCTTTGAGGACATGTTTATCATGCACATATCTTAGCTGGTGGTGGACAACACTAGAAGTGACATGTCAGAGGGTTGCAAAGGCAGTGGTCTCACAAGGGGTCATGCAAGATATTCAGAAGGAAAGAGACGGAATCTGATCGCGGAAAGTATTCCATAAAGAATGAATGAATAAGCAATGCAACAAAAATTAGTGCAAATTAGGGATTTAGACAACCTGAGCCATATTTGTCTCATTTCCTTATCTGATGAATATCTATGATTTTTCAGTCATCTGGGAAGAGTCTTTGATTGTAACTTAGGTATGGTAGCACAGCTAATATATGGTGGAGCAGGTTATGAACCTGGGCCTTGTGAATTTTGAGTGTATGCTCTTCATTATTTTGGTAGCCAGCTTCCAAATGGTCCCAATGATCCTGGTTTTCTGGTATTCACACACTGGGTGGTCCCTTTTCCCACTATTTGTGTGACCAGTAGAATATAGAAGTGATGGCATGGCACCTCCAAGTCTCAGTCCTAAAAGGCATTGTGGTTTCTGCCTTTCTCTTGGATCACTTGCTCTAGGGAAGGTAGCTGCCATGTCATGAGAAAAGCCCAGTTGGTGAGTAATCGAAGATTCCAGCCATCAGCCAGAAAGATATTAAGTCCTCCTGCTAAGCCACATGAGTGAGTTTGGAAGTGGATTTTCCAGCCCCAATCAAGCCTTCAGATGACTACAGTCACTACTGACATTCTGCCTGCAACCTCATGAGATACTGGAAGCCAGAACCACCCAGATGGAACTCACAAATCCCTGGCCCACAGGAACGGGGAGCTAATAAATGTTGGTGTAAGCTACTACGATTTTTGGCAATTTGTTATGGAGAAATAGATAGGTAATATACTATTACAGCAGCAACAAAAGCTCAGAAACCTAATGTCTTTCTCAAAATTCCAAAGTTCCTAATCTGGACCTTAGGAGATGAGGAGGTGAGTTCCACCTGGAAAAAAGGGACAAGGACACAGCATGTACAAAAATTAGAGTGTACAATGCAACACTTGCCAACCTTTAACTAGCTCAGTTCAGCTGGGAAAAGAATATGTTTAGGAGCAGAAAGGACTGGGGGGGAGGGGTGGAAAGACTGTCAGGGGCTAATTATGAGGGTGTTGTTTATGCCACCGTTGAGATGTTTGGACTCTATCCTGTAGGTAATAAGGAGCTTTGACTAATAACAAAAATGCCTCCACAAGACAATGAGGAAGACAGATTTTTGTTAATGACCTAAGGAAAACAACCAATTTTTAAAATAGCAAAGATTTGAAGACATTTCACAAAAGGAAAAATATGGACAGGAAACTAATAAGCATATAAGAATCTCAGCAACATTAGTCATCAGGGAAATGCAAATTAAAATCACAAGTCCATACCAATGCACACCTATTAGAATGACTAAAATTTCTTTAAAATATTTTCAAGTCTGACAGTACCATGTGTTAGGAAGAAAGTGAAGAACTTGGAACTCTCCCACAGCAAACCCACTCACAGGTGTTTACTAAGATAAATGAAAAGTTATGCTCACACAAAAATACCTGCGCATAAATGTGTATAATGGCTTTATTGATAGTCACCAAAAACTGGAAATAACCCAAATGACCTTCAACTGATGAATGGATAAGCCAACAGTGGTACTTCATGCAAGAGTCCTACCTCCACAGAGCAATAATAAAGAAAGAAGCACCGCTTCCTGCCACAGCATGGATGAGAACCAAATAAAATAAAATCAATGGTGTTTATAGATATAAAACTGCCCAATGATTCTGTCTACTTAAAAATTCATGGTTAACTCTTTAACAGGCATTGTAACTATTTATTCATGCACAGTTGCCCTACATCAGGGTAAACAATAAATGTGTGATGGTTATGCCAGAAGGACTAGAGCCATTCTCCATGTGTAAAATATAGTGTAAAGGTAAATACAGATGATTTCTACTTTCTGTCATTTCAGAATGACCTATGTAATTAACATGTATATAAGTTTGAATTGGAATGGTTTCTGACAGCATTCATTTATCATTGAAGGTGACCATTGCAGGACTTTTATCAAACCAGACCTAAAGGCTAAGCATTTTCCTTTGTTCTTGAATTTTGACTAATCTCTATTAAAATTTTTTTATTATATACCCCAAACCCCTTTTATGATACTACATTTAAGAAAAAGCAGAAGTCACAGAAACCTGATATTCGTTTCACATTTCCTCTCTCCCCAAAATATGAGACCATAGGGTTGGATATGTATTAGGGGAATCATTGATCTAGTCCTAGTGGGAGCCTGTGAGAGCATGGAGCTGAGCAAGGATGTGGGGATGGAGGGGGGTATAATATATAGAATAGAATTCACAAAAAAAAAACCTATCTATTCAATAGAATGTGTGTGTGTAGGAGAGAGAGAGAGGGAGAGAGACTAATATGCATGATAGAGAGAAGTCTTAGCACAAGGCCACTGATTTGCCTTTTATTTTCAAAACTAGAAGCCCATTGCATGAAATTCGTGCATGAGGAGGGGGTATCCCTCAGTCCAGCCTGCACCCTTTCCAATATGACATCCCTCTCATAATTCAGGACTGCTGGCTCCCAACTGCTCTCCTGCCTGCCTTCCTGATTGCCCCTAACTGCTTCTGCCTGCCAGCCTAATCACCCCCTAACCACTCCCCTGCCAGACTGATTGATGCCTAACTGCTCCCCTGCCAGCCTGTTTTCCCCTAACTGCCCTCCCCTTCAGGCATGGTCACCCCTAACTGCCCTCCCCTGTAGGCCTGATACCCCCAACTATTCTCCCCTGCAGCCCTGGGTCCCCTCAACTGCCCTTCCCTGCAGGCCCAGTCACCCTCAACTTTCCTCCTCTGCTAGCTTGGTTACCCCTAACTGCCCTCCCCTGCAGGCTTGATTGCCCCCAACTAACTTCCCTTGCAGCTGGTCCCTCCCATCTGCCCTCACTGCTGGCCATCTTGTGATGGCCATCTTGTGTCCGCATGGGGGCAGGATCTTTGATCACATGGGGGGCAGCCACCTTATGTGTTGGAGTGATGGTCAATCTGCATATTACTCTTTTATAAGATAGGCTAGAGGCCTGGTGCATGGGTAAGGGCCAGTTGGTTTTCCCTGAAGGGTGTCTCGAATCAGGGTGGGAGTTCCCTTGGGGTGTGGGGCAGCCTGGGCAAGGGGCCTATGGTGGTTTGCAGGCCGGCCATGCTCCCGGGTGACCCAAGGGGAGGCCCTGGTATCTGGGATTTATTTATCTTCTACAATTGAAACTTTGTAGCCTGGAGTGGAGCCAAGCCTTCTGCTCGCTCCATGGTGGCAGCCATTTGGTGGCAGCCATTTCTGTTGGGATTTATTTATCTTCTATAATTGAAACTTTGTAGCCTTAAGCGAAGGCCAAGACAGGCCAGGTCTGCCAAAACTTGGCTTCCTCCATCACTGGAGGCAACCATAGTCTCCTGCTCTTTCCAGCTTTGTGGCTGATGCCATTTTTGTTGGGACTTACTTATCTTTTATAATTGAAACTTCGTAGCCTTGAGTGGAGGCCTGGGCCTGTCAGGATGTGTGGAAAGCTTGGCTTCCTCCATCGCTGGGGAAATCCAAGCCTCCCTCCTGTTTTCTCCCCCTGGCCTCAGCCATCTTGGTTGGGTTTAATTTGCATACTTGCTCCTGGTGGGCTGATGGGCACGGCTAGTGAGCGTGACTGGTGGGCATAGTGGAGTGATGGTTAATTTACATATTACTCTTTTATTAAATAGGATAGAGGACAAGACTTGGAATTAATGCATCAAAAATTTATAAGGAAAACATTTAGAACACAGGATCCCTCTGTGTGTCTTTCTGCACAGGGGGAAAGTTTAAGCTCTCCTCACTATAAGTTTCCAAATATAAAACACTTTTTCTTCCACGAAGCTGAGATCTGTGGACTGGTGGGATCAGGATAAGAGGGAAACAGCTCAGGCTGCAACAAGAGCTCTTGATTCAGTTGAGGTTTCTGTACCCTGGGGGCTGCCAGACACCCGGAAAGGATAAGGAGCCCACAACCACACCATAGCTTGTCCAGCAGAACAATAGTCCTCAAGAGGGGGCAGACTGGAGGCACCCCTCAGGTCTCTATTAGCTGCTCCCGCGGCTGAGATCTGTGGGCAGATTGAGCTCTCTGAGGACTTGGAGGAGAAGGGTCACTCATCCATCACCAGCAGAATGTTGTTCCCGCACTTCAGAGACTCCTTGTTATTTGAAAGGTTTTTCCCTTCTTGAGTTCCTTTGTCAACAGTGTACAGGAAGAAGCCCTGGCAGAAATGAATGCAAGCTCACATTTTGTTTGTGACTGCTTAATTATTCATTGCTTGACTGCCACACCAGCACTGCCTTTATTTAGAAAGGTTGCACGTGGGAAAACTTCCCTTTCTATATTGAAATTAGCAGTGGGGCAGAGAGAGACCATTGATAAGCAGAACCTTAAAACTCACAAAGAGAAAGAACTTTCCTGAGTGTGTGTGAGTGAACCATAAAGGAGTCGGATAGAGTGACAGCAATGATCATTGAGGGTAAAGACATTCCCACAAATACTTTGACACTTCTGTATCCTCACTTCCCCTTTCCCTAGCCTGGAGGGCCCAGCTACAAAGACAGGCAGGTCAGAAGAAACTGTAACTTATACACACACACAAAAGAAACTGTAAGTTAAACACACACACACACACACACACACACACACACACACACAAAACAAAACAAAACTTTGCGTTCAACACGGGCAGTAGGGAAGATGTAAAACATGTGTGACTCTCTCACTTCCCCCTCTTCTGTTTTTTAAATAGTGCTGATCATCCTTTGCATTTATAGGCTGTCCCAGAGAAATGTATACACACTTTACAGCTGACAGCTCAGTTTTGAAAATGAAGTGTAGTTTAATAAACACGGCTTTCTAATTTATTCAGTGTGTGTGTACATTTTTAGGGGGACACCCTATATTTTGTCCCTATATTTCTTTTAATTGTTACCTGTCTCTTAAAATGAAAACTCCTTGAGAGCATGGCTATTTTCACTCTCGCTCACCCGTGCATCTCCAGGGCTGTGAACGGAAGTGTCAATGAACATTTGTTGAATGAATGAAGATGACCTCAAAGGTGAACTCTTAGGAAGTGAGCCTGGGCAAAGGTTTTCAGTTCCAGCTCCATCCAGACCACATGGCTGGAATGCATTCGTTTCACTTTGTCAGACAATGATGGGCTCATTTTGGGGAACAAGCATGCCTTAGGGCTGCACCACCTCTGTGGGAATTAGCTGTTCCTAACATCCACCCCCTGACCCCAGTCTGCATGCTTTCCCAAGGACAAGACGCTAAGATCCCCACACTGCGGAGCACTTGGGAGTAGAATAGCCTTGGCAAATCCACGCAGTCCTGGGTTTGGGACCAGAAGCACCAAGGAGGTGGATGTTCTTGTGTAAATTGTAGCTTTTTTACACTCTTTCCAGTTGCACTTGTGCTTTAGAGAAAATAAAATTTGTTTCTCTTCCTTCTTCTACATCTCTGGTTCCCAAGCTCTGCAGGGCTTGAACTTGGGTCAGATCTAGCTACCTCATTCATTCATTTATAAATTTACTTAGTCGATGTTTATTGAGCACAAATATGTGCTGGAGATTGTGCCTCTGTGCCCGCAAGAGGTTCTGAAATGTGGATTCCAAAAGCTTTTGTGATCTAATACGTTGCTTTCTAAGGAAGTGGGATTCTGATGGCTGAATAACATGTTTAAGTTACCCTGTGGAACATGAGCCATTCCTAGACTGGGATTTGCCTGCATTGCCTGAAGCTGCTAATGATTGTTTCCCAGGCTGGTGGGTGCCCCTTTGTAAGCATTGGCAATGTAGGGGTCTAAGTCTGCAGCTTTTGTTGCTGCTTTATTGTGCGTTTATTTCTGTTGTCCCCTGTGAGACTGTTTCCCTGTGTGTTTCATAACTTTGGATTGACGGTGTTTAACTGTGGGAGTTCTGTGTAGCCTGGGTTGTAAGTGTGTCTTAAAAGAGGTTTTGCATTTGCTTCTGCCAGCCTTGTTACCAGATGAAGATATTTCTAACTACTGTCACTTGGATAGTGTAAACTTGGACCACAAACCCCTCTGGGTATAAACCTTTCAATTGCAATTGGTTTCTTGTTACTATTTCTCAGAAAGGATTTTTTTTCCTTACCCAGAGCCCTTCACAAGTGGGCAGAATTTTTCCGAAATGTGCCCTTAAATGGTATCGGCTCTATGCATGGACAATGAAACTCAAACTTGACGATTCCACCCAGGACAGCCCAAATATCAGATTCTACTAAAAACTCTCTTTCTCTGCTTCTACTCCATTTTTGGACCCCGCACATGTCTTTACTTTTTCTTTTCCTTTTGCAGAAGCGTGTTGCAGAAATAGACTTATTCTATGACCATTCTCTAATTGCTCATAGTTCATTTGCAAAACATGCTATGTACAAGGCTCCACCTGGGGCACAAAAGAGATAAAATACCATGAGCCATGCGCTCTTAGGCAGGTCCACCTGTTGTCTTGTTTCATTCTCACAACAATCAAGGCTTGACTAAAGTCACTTATCCAGTCAATGGGAGAACTAGCATCAAACCCACGTTTGTCTGGCTCCACAGTCTGCTGTCCCACTAAGCCCTGCAAGGGATCATAGCAGAGCCAAAGGGAGAACTCATAACAAACAAAAGGCCCAATACAATACAAGAGTAGAAAATAAAGCAACAAGAACATGGCAAGAGATGTTACAGGGAAGTAAGGACATGAGTGGTTGCTGGTGATACAGGTGACCTCAGAGGGACCACCGGGAGCTGGAGGAGAAGAGACTTCACGGAGGCATTGAAGATACTGTCTCAGTGGAGAAGGGGAGTCACGGTAAGGTGTATCCTGGGAAATTCTGAGTTCTTCCTCGAAGCTCATGGGTGAGAGTATGACATGGCATAAGAAGCAGAGATAAAGGTGAAAAGACAGCATGACCTATGAACTAGGAGGTCATGGTTTGATTCCCAATCAGAGCACATGCCCGGGTTGCGGGTTTGATCAAATGCCAGGGTGTTCAGGAGGCAGCTGATCAATGATTCTCTCTCATCATTGATGTTTCTCTCTCTCTCTTTTCCCCTCCCTGCTTTTCTCTCTGAAATCAATAAAAATATATATATTTTAAAAAGACAGGTATTAAGTGTTATGAGCAAATGGGTCTACTATTAATGAATAGAACTGATACTTGTTTTAATTGACTTTAAGATTCCTAGCACATTGTGGGTCAGCTTAGTTCAAGAGGCTAAAATGAGCAGTTTTGACATCACACTGGAGTGGGACATAAAGACTGCACCCCCTCCTCTGAACATCCATGTCTCTGTCACTGCACTTTCCACAATGGATTACAATTACCTGCTTCCATATCCATCTTCCCCACTGGACTAGGCACTCTCTGTGGGCAGGGACTGCATCCTATTTGTCTACATTCCTGGCATCTGGCACAAAGTCTAGTACATAGTTAATTTTAAAAAATATATATTTTATTGATTTTTACAGAGAGGAAGGGAGAGGGATAGAGAGTTAGAAACATCAACGAGAGAGAAACATTGATCAGCTGCCTCCTGCACACCCTGCACTGGGGAAGTGCCCACAACCAAGGTACATGCCCTTGACTGGAATCGGATCCCTGACCCTTCAGTCCACTGGCCAATGCTCTGTCCACTGAGCCAAACCACTTAAACACCATGTTAATTTAATGATGTCTTGGACCAGGATGGTGGCAGTTGGAGTGGTGAGGATTGATCTGTTTCTAGATACATTTTAAAGGTAAAGCCAGATGGGTTTCCTAATGGATTGGATGTAGACTATGCAAGCAAGAGTAAAATGAAGAACGAGTCAAGGTTTTTGTCTTAGGGAATGGGAAGGATAAAGTTACAACCATCTAAGAAGGAGAGGGCTGCAAGTAAAACAGGTTTCAGTAAAAGATCAGGGGTGCATGTCTGAACAAGTTGATTTTGGGGTGTCCATTAGCTATCCAGTGGAGATATCAAGTGGCAGGTTATTTCTCAAGTTTGAGGTCTTTTTTTTTTTTTTCAGTGTAATTTTTTTTTTAATTAAATCTTTATTATTCAGATTATTACATTTGTTTCTCTTTTTTTCCCCTCCATAGTACCCCTCCACCCAGCTCCCACCCTCCCTCTGCCCTTAGCTCCCTCCCATTGATCTCATCCATAGGTGTATGATTTTTGTCCAGTCTCTCCCTGTATACCCTTCACCCCTTTCCCCCTAAGAATTAAC
>PVJN01064609.1:0-10467 GCA_004026805.1 Lasiurus borealis
ACTTTCTGAGAGCTGGAGCCCCTCCCAGGGACTTCCTCCCTCTGCCGTGCCCGCTCGGGCCACGTCACTCCGCTCCCTCTCCACTGGCTCATTCCTCTCCATAAACAAACCCCATCTCTGGAAAGGTCCCCTCAACTCCATACTCTCCCCAGCTGCCACCCCAGTTCTTGGTCTCCCTTCAGAGCTAGGACTCTCGAAGGAATTGTCTATACTTGTTGCCTTCCCATCTATTCTCTGCCTCACTCTAATCTAGTTCTACCCCTTCGCTCCACTGAAAATAGCTCGTCAAAGCATGCTCATCAGGGGTTATTCGCTGCCACACCTCACTTCCTCGGGGCATATGGTGAGGCCGAGCGCCCCCTCCTGGAAGCCTTCTCCCCTCTGGGCTTCCAACATGCACCTCCTCATTTCACTGGCCTCAGCTGCTCAGGTCTCTTCCTGTAAAAGAGCCTCTTCTACCTGCCACGCTGAAGTTGGAGCTCCTTGTGGCTCTGTCCTCAGGCCACACTCCCTGGTAATTTCACCCTGTCCCATAGCTTTAAACACCACCCCCAGCCCCAGCCAGTTTGGCTCAGTGGATAGAGCACTGGTCTGACGACTGAAGGGTCCAGGTTTGATTCTGGTCAAGTGCATGGACCTTGATCGCAGGCTTGATCCCCAGCCCTGATTGAGGTGCGTGCAGGAGGCAGCCAATTGATGTTTCTCTCCCACATCCATGTTTCTCTCTCTCTGTTTCTCCCTCTCCCTTCCACTCTAAGAATCAATGGAAAAATATCCTTGGGTATTTTTAAATATGAGCTTAAAAAAATTAAAAATATAAACACCCCCTCTATGCTAACACCCCCCCAAATTCATTTCTCTGAGGTGCAGACTCACATATCCAATGCCTGCCCGATGTACCTGCTTAGATGTTCCCCAAACCTCTCAAACCTGGGATTCCCTCTGGCTTGCTTGCAGCAGGTGCGGCCAGTACCCTGCCAGTCCCCTCACCCTGTTGCTGCAGTGCCACCAGCTCTGACTGCTGCCAGCCACTGCACTTCTCCGCACAAGGCTCTCTCAGGTCACCAGAGCCCACTGTGCCTGCCCAGGAGGCGGGCAGGATGCAGGGGAATGGATGCTCCTACAACAGGCCCAGTTGATGGCTGACAGGAGCTGGTGTGTACAGACCCCAGCGCCCTTGATCCTGGGTTGGGATGACTCCAAGGTGCATGCTCTACCCTTGAGCTTCCCAGGGTTCCCTTGGCCGCATTAAACAGCTGCTCACAGTGGTAACTTGCGCACTAACATACCTGCGGCTGGCTGCCTTCTCTTCCCTGTCTCTCTTCACCTGCTAAATTAACTACTGACATGCACGACATTATCTCAGACTCTGCTTTTGGGGGAGCCTCTCTCATCTCAGGAAATGGCACCCCATTTTATCCAGCTGCTGGAAACCAGATGGCCAGGCATCATCCTAGATGCATCTCTCCCCCTCAGTGCCCACAACCTAGTCCGGCCATCTCTGCTCTAAAGCCAGTTCTTAACTCCATCACCTCTGTCCATCTCCATGGCCAGTGGCCCTGTGCAGGCAACCGCCATGCCCTCTGGCAGATGAATGCGCCAGCGGCCTGGGTCTGCAGCCTCAGCCCCGCCCAGGGCAGGCCGCCCTGGGGACGAGAAGGAGGAACTCACCGGTGACCAGCAGTTCCCCGCGGCTGGTGTTGGCGTGATGGTGATTACGACAGGTGCAAACGTACACCCCGGAATCAGAGGGCTGGACGCTGGGGAAGTGCAGCTCGGAGCCTGGTGGGGAACAATGGGAACGCGTCGATGCAGAGGCACCCTCCCCCCATCACCCAGCCCTGGGTGAGGGCAGGACCCCAGCAGGGCAGAGACAGGCCGGGGGCTCCCCGCCCACTGGGTGGCTCAGGGGGTTGGGGCCATGGGTACCTTGATGTCGCTGCTGGGTGCTACTGGGCAAGGGCCGCCCATCCTCACGAGACCAGTAGAAGTAGTGGGGCGGGCTCCCACTGACTTGGCACCTCATGGAGTGCGGGCCGCCTTGGGGTACTACGCTCCGAGTCGGCTGCACCTGGACCACCAGTGAGGCTTGGTCTGCTGGTAGGGGGAGGGGAGGACAGGAGAGGCCATTCAGGCAGGAGGCCGAGCATCCGGCACTATCTCAGTATCTCTACTTTCCCCAAGACTGGCCCGCCCCGCTCCTGGTCCTGTCCCCCAGACCTAGCACCCCCAAACCCCCTAGGCTCCCTGACTTGCCCATCACCTCAACCAGGGGCCATGTTCCCACTTACTCTGTGGCAGGCATCGGCCCCCTCGCACATTGGGGTTCCCCACGTAACCTGGGGCGCACCTGTAAGTGGGGAACAAAGACCAGTTCTGTCAGCTCCCAGGGCACCCAGTGGACTTGGGGAGCTGGCTGCCCAGTGTGGGCTGGGAAAGCTCAATGCTCTGGATTTCAGACACTACAGAGGCCTCAACACAGTGCCTGGGTGAACTGAGGAAGGGGAGGGCAAGGGGACACCAGCAAGTGAGTGTGGGGATGGGAAAGCCTTTATTCTCCAGGAAGACAGTCATTCAGTTAATGTTTATTAAGCAACTATGATGCTAGGTCAGTGGTCGGCAAACTGCGACTCGCGAGCCACGGTTTGCCACTCTGTTGGCTAATAAGTTTGCCGACCACTGTGCTAGGTTATGGAAATACAACGGTGAACACAAAGTTCCTGCTCTTACAGGACTCACTTCCTGGGGAGCCAACATGAAAACTACATAACGGTGCAGCCCCTGTGGAAGACAGTATGGCGTTTCCTCAAACAATTAAAAACGGAACTGCCATGTGACCCAGTGATCCCACTTCGAGGACTATATCCCAAGAAACCAGAAACACCAGTCAGAAAGGGTATATGCAGCCCTATGTCCATTTCAGCACAATGTACAATAGCTAAGATTTGGAAACAGCCTAGATGCCCATCAGCAGATGAGTGGATCAGAAAACGGTGGTACATCTACACAATGGAATACTATGCTGCCGTAAAACAGAAGGAATTCTTACCATTTGCAACAGCATGGATGGAGAGCATTAAGCTAAGTGAAATAAGCCAGTCAGTGAAAGATAAATACCACATGATGTCACTCATTTGTGGAATATAAAGAACATTATAAACTGATAAAAATAGATACAGAGGCAAAGAAGCATCGAACAGACTGTCAAATTATAGCAGGAAGGCAAGGGAGGGTTGGGGTGAGAAACCAACCGAAGGACCTGTATGCATGCATATAAGCATAACCAATGGATGCAAGACACTGGGGAGTGGGGGCGGGCATGTGCCGAGGGGTAGGGGAAAATAGGGGGAGGTCAATGGGTGGGGGAAGGAGACATATGTACTACTATTTATAATACTTTAAATAACAGAAATAAACAAATGAATGAAAGAAAACTACATAAAATGAGAGTGAGGACCCTGGACTGGGGGCTGTGAGTGCACAGACCCAGCCCTGAGAATGAGGAGGGGGCTTCTGACTTTGAATTCCCTGGGGCCTGTTCTATTCTCTTTAGGCTGCTTACCAATGCTTGTCATTAGATATTTGTATGATTAATTTTTTGCTGTTTTCTTTCCCACCACAGGTGGTAGACTACACAGGACTAGGATGGGATCTGTTTTGTTCACCACTGTATCTCCAACACCTTCACACACTACACATCACATAGTAGGTGCTCAATAAAAATGTGCTGAATGAATGAATGAATGAATGAGTGAAGCTGAGCCTTGAAGGCTAAACAGTAGTTAGCCAGAAAAGGGAAGCTTGAGGGTGAAGAATGTTCCATGTAAAGGAAATAGCTCATGCAAAGGCCTAAACATCAAGTAGTCACGAAGTTCAATCCACCCAGAGCAGAATTAGGTGTTGGAAGCGGATGAGACTGAAGAGTGACAAGGCTATCCAAGGGCAACAGGGAGTCAAGGGGAAGGACATGATCGTGGTGGAGAACTTTCTTAGCAGCACCCTATGGAAGGCTCTCACTTAGGAATTTCCCACAGACCCCCTCCCTGCACCCTTCCTATTTGCCAACTTACTGCTCACAGTACTGGCCAGTGTAGCCAGGTTCGCAGGCTGTGCAGCGGTATCCACCGGCTACCTGGCTCTCACAGGTACGGGAGAACCTGGGAGAGGGGAGGCAAAGGTCAGGCCAGGGGATGCCCACCTCCCACCCTGCTCCCTTCACTCTGCCCTGAAGGCAGGGCAGTGCCCTCTGCCCCCAGTGGGCGTTCTTCCTTGGGGCACCCACATGTTCTCCGGGTTGGTCAGCGGGCAGGCACAGGGCTGGCAGTCCTCAGGCGTTCCGGCCGTGGCATCTCCATAGTAGCCAGGCGCACAGAGCTCGCAGAACTCGCCAGTGGCATTGTGCTGGCATTGCTGTGGGTACAAAGACGTCAGCCACCCACCCTTCGGTAGAATTTACGAAAAGCCTTACAGTTTTGGAATCCTTTGATCTGGAAATACCATGTTTGTGCATTTATCTTTTTTAAAAAAATGTATTTTATTGATTTTTCACAGAGAGGAAGGGAGAGGGACAGAGAGCTAGAAACATCGATGAGAGAGAGACATCGATCAGCTGCCTCCTGCACGCCCCACACTGGAGATGTGCCCGCAACCAAGGTACATACATGCCCTTGACCAGAATCGAACCCAGGACCTTTCAGTCCACAGGCTGACGCTCTATCCACTGAGCCAAACTGGTTTCGGCTGTGCATTTATTTTAAAGACTGTTTAAAAAAATTTTTTTAATATATTTTTATTGATTTCAGAGGGGAAAGGAGAGTGAGAGAGAAATAGAAACATCATTGATGAGAGAGAATCATCAGTTGGCTGCCTCCTGCATGTTCCCTGCTGGGGATTGAACCTGCAACCCAAGCATGTGCCCTTGACTGGAATAGAACCTGGGATCCTTCAGTCCCCAGGCTGATGCTCTATCCACTGAGCCAAACCAGGTAGGACTTAAAGACTGTTTAGCTCAGTGGTGTTTATAGAAGCAAAATGCTGGAAATAAACCTAAAAATCCATGAAGAGAGAATTAAAAATGACACCCACCTAAATATCTAACAAAGGATAAAGTTGATTACATTTCTTACATTTTCTCCCTCAACACCTATAATATCACAGGAAAAGTAAAGGGGTACACCTGGGTATGTGGAGAGTTTTAAAAATAGATGCTTTACTGTAAATACATATGGGTTAATAGTCTTCTCTGAAGAGATTCATGTTTGTATGATTAATGTATCATGTTCCTTGCTCTGTCCGACACCTAACCCTGACCACATACTGCACAGAGGCTAACACACCCACTCTGAAAAGTTCAAATATAAAAAAGTACTTAATGACACGGAAAGATGTTCATGACCTTTAAGTGAAAAAAGGTCACTGAACGCAAGGATCCTATGTTCATTTGGAAAGCAGAAGGCATATTATATTAATATGCACAGACACTGGCCCAGAAAAAGAGCAAAAGCCCTCCACACTAATGTTGACAATAATCACCTCCAGGTGGTGGGACTACGGGGGTGTTTTACTTTATTTTTGGGTTATCTCTGTAGCCTGACTTGTCTACAGAGAACCTGTGTCGCTTGGATGATTAAAAAATCGCAGGTACCAAAGTTTTCTTTATAAAGACAGATGCCAAACCCCAGTCGGTTTGGCTCAGTGGAGAGAGCATCGGCCTACGGACCGAAGGGTCTCAGATTCGATTCTGGCCAAGGGCACATGCCTGGGTTGCAGGCTTGATCCCCAGTAGGAGGCATGCAGGAGGCAGCGGATCAATGGTTCTGTCTCATCATTGATGTTTCTATCTCTCTATCCCTCTTCCTTCCTCTCTGAAAAGTGGAGAGAGCATCGGCCCGCAGACTGAAGAATGTCAGGTTTAATTCCCATCCAGGGCATGTACCTCAGTTGCGGGCTCGATCCCTGGCCTCGGTTGGGACACGTTGGGAGGCAACCAATTGATGTGTCTCTCTCACATAGATGTTTCTCTCTGTCTCTCCCCTTTCCTTCCACTCTAAGAATCAATGGGAAAATATCCTCAAGCGAGGATCAATAAAAAAATCTATAATAATAAAAGTGTAATATGCTAATTAGACCAGACAGCTGAACAGTGGAACGACTGTCTGCATGACCTTCTGGACAAAGCCAGAGCTGCGAGGGCCAAGATAGATCTTGGCACGAATTTCATGCATCGGCCTCTAGTAAATAAAGATGGATGTCATTCCATTGTTCTGGCCACCCCATCATGCCTGCTGCCACTCAGTGATCAGACCTGCGGGCCTATGTGCTTTGTCCCACAGGCCATGCCCCATGACCTTTGCCCCTGGATCCAGGCCAACCTTACCAAGCCCATCCCCTCCCTATCCCACAGCGAGCCCCGGTACCCCACCCAGGCCCAGCCATGCCGACCCCTGCCCTGGCCCTGCTTGCGTCTTACCGAGCAGGCCCCGGTCTCTGGGTGGCACACGTCCGAGTGGCCGTTGCATTCACACAGCTCACAGTGACCGAGGTAGAGCCCACTCCCAGTGCGTGTGTAGCCCGGGGCGCAGTCCTGGGCAGGAAGAGAGGCAGGTTGGTCTCCATCTCCAGTGCAGCCCCATCCAAAGCCAGGAGACCCAGAACCCCACACCCTCCATCCCTTCCCACCGTCTAGACTCTCACTGGCTCTGGGAGGGAAAAGCCCAGGCCCAGCCCTCCACCCCCTCGCCCTCTCTCAGCCGCTCTTCCACATCTACATCTTCACACTCCAAAGCTGGAGGTTGTCCCAGCTCATCCTGGCATCGCCCGCCACTTAATTTACTGAAATAATAGTTCATCCTGAATGGAGAGCCCATATGCATCCCCGGGACTCTGCTCCTGAAAATTCTTCTGGCAGGGTCTTTATGGAAAGAATGTAACCCTCGTTGGAAAAGAGGGGTCAGGAGAGGGTTTGGAATGAGCCCTGGAAGAGCTGCACTAAATAAAGCGACAGAGGCTGCACACGTACAACCAAGGATGTTGTTACTCCTTCTGGGCGAGTAGTCATGGGTTCTGAAAACAATGAGCCGCTGTTCGCCGACCTGCTTTGAAACCTCTCCAGCCCGCCCTCCCTCCCCGACCACTTCAAAGGCATGTTTATAAAGCTGTTTGGCTTCACCGCAGAACATGTGCACCAAGGATTCTGCTTTCCCCGGGGGTTCCCCTCCAAGATGTGTTACATTTTACAATTTCAAGGGATCTGAAGTTCATGTCCTTGGGTTTGAAAATTCCCGTGGCCACAGTAAAGGCGCGCCGATGTAAACCTGCAGAAATGTGGACTTCCCACGGTGGGGTTCCCGAGTGGATGGGAGGGAGGCTGTTTCCATGGTGGACCATCCCACTGCCCTTCCTCCCAAGAGGACTCCCCATCTTTCGCCCTGCCCCATCCATCTCACTCACCAGTGGCAGAGGGATTTTCCCGGGGCCCAGCTCTCATTGGTAGCCTTGTTCCAGGCCTAAGGAAGTTCCCACACCCCACCCCGGCTTTTCAGGGGCGACCTTTCTGCACAAACTATTTCCCCACACATTCCTCTGAGCTTCTGCCTTCCTGCCTAGAATCCTGTCCTCTCCCTATGGTCCCTTCTCTCTCTGAGACACCCCCACGCTCTGCTTTGGGCGTGTCTGCGCATGGGCTGCCTGTCTCTGGTGGGCACCCTGAGAGCACACGCTGGGTCGTAATCTCCGGGAACTGTGTGCCCTCAGTAAGCCATTCACCCTTCAGCGCCTTCATTTTTAAAGAACCCGTTACAAGGAGATAATCACACATTTCCAGGGCTGTTGGGGAGAATAAGTGAGATGTTGCAGAGCACACTGAAGTTATGACACGTCAAATGCCAGCTGACCAGCTTGCGGATGCAGCTGCGCCAGAGTGGAGGTGTCTGGGCTGGCCACGCTCACCTGGCAGGACAAGCCCACATAGCCTGGGGGGCAGCGGCATTCCTCCACCTCCAGGGCCGGGGGTCCCCTCGGGGGCCCGGGCTGGGCAACCTCCAAGCTGACCCCACTGATGCTGGCCGCCAGGGGCACCGAGGAGAACGTGGCCCGGACCAGAAGCTCATCCAGGTCAGCCAGCGCCATCAGGAGGTGCTCGCGTGTGGCTGGCTGCCCGTCAGACCGGCGCCAGAATTCCTGGGTGGGTGGGGGGACGACAGCACGTGTGGGTGAGGGGGGGTCAGGCTCTGTGTGCTGCTTCTGCAGCGACCCCCCGCCCCCCGACTCCTGCCTTCTAGGCACTGGAGGACTCTGAGGTGAAGATGGGAACGTGAGCAGCAGGGTGGCTGGTGCCAAAGCCGGGTTCCAAAGCAAGGGCAGGGATGGGGGAGAGTCGGACACAGCGTGGCCGGTGCTCCTTACCTCCCGGAAAACAATCTCATAGCTCTTCCTCTCGGACCCCTGCAGGGCTGGTTGGGAGGCCACCAGCATGATGTTGTTGCCCTGGGAGACAGCAGTGGGATTTGGAGGGGAATGAGGGGCTCACCAGTTCCAGACTCTCTGTACCACCAGCCCCCCACACTCCAATCTCCCAGCCCATGTGCCCAAAGGAATCTGGCACATGCCCACTGCCCCCTTGTCCCGGCAGCTGGGCCTCTGCCTGGGCGGTGTGCAACCAGATGTTGAGGTGGGAGCATGGGGTTACCCTCCACCCCCCAGCCCGAGACAGGCCAGCTGAGTGCTGGCCTGAAAGACAGAGGAAACAATGAGGGTGCCCCCTGGCGGCAGGGAACGGGGTGCTCACCATGATCTGGATGTCAGGGTCAGAGAGCGAGCTGCCCTGCGGCCCGGCGGTGTAGGACAGGGTGTACCGCAGCTTCCCGCCATAGGCCGCCACCTGCAAGGGGCAAGCCCAGCCGTCACGGTCTGATTGCCCTCCTCTGGGGAGGGGCAGGACCTCGCAAGGCGCTTTTGTACCTGTGCTGTCTCACCCACTGCCCAAACAGGGGCCGGGCAAGAGGCCTGGCCTGTGGATGCCTAGGAGACAGGCCATTACTCAGTTCCCTCACAGCCTGAGCTGGTGGCAAAGGGGCTCCCCATTTCCAAGTTCCTGACCATCACAGCAAACATGCTCCAAGTCCCCGTCCATTAGAAGGAGCTCCCCACAAAGCAGTGACCACCAGGGGAGGCTGCAAAAGGTCCCAAGTTCTTAGCCAGGGAAAAGGGACTGAGGGTGGACCTCCGAGGTCTTGTCTCCTGGGCAGGCGGGCTTTGTTTGCTCAGAGTCCGTTCCCCACTTTTGGCAAACTGCAGCCTTGGTTTCCTTGAAAAGAAACTATGTCCTACATGCAGGCCATGTCGTATGAGCAGAGACATGAGCCAGGCCTTGTCACTCCCCCTCTCCACTCCATCAGACGTAGACACCTGAACCTGGCTCATCTACTCCTTCTACCAGAACAGAGAAACTTCCTTTACCAGCCAACCTGAAAGCCGGAGGAGGACACCAACTGCGACAAAGTCCTAGTGACCCCCTGGTCCCAGCCATGCCTGGTACCAGATAACCTTTGAACTCTGGAGTTACCTGAGCCAATAGATTCCTTTCTTTGTTGCCGACAAAACGGCTGGACTTGGGTTTTCTATGGCTCACCATGATGGAGGGCAGTTGATCACCCCCAACTGCCCTCCCTTGCAGGCTGGGGTCCTCCCAACTTTCCCCCCTCCCCCTGCTGGCCATCTTGTGGCGGCCATAGGTCTGCCACCGAAGGCTTTCATGTGGGCAGCCAGAGCCCCAGCTCCGCCCCCCAGGACTCCCCTTTCTGTCCTCTGCCACCAGGCAGATATGCAAACCAATACCACGGTGCATCACGCCTCGCCCATGTGTTCATTTGTTTGTTCGTTCAGTTGTGAGCGTTTATTAAATGTCTCTGGACGACATGCCAGTCCTGGCTACACGGGCCCAGAGGATGCTCTCCACAAGCTCAGGGTGAGGTAAGAAGTGCAAGGTCATTCCCAGATAGCCATGAAACAACTAGTTTTCTGTTTACTTTGGCTGCCATGTTAAGGACCAAGCTGCAGGCCTGGCTAAGGGAGCAGACTCTGCTGTCTGAGACCAGGGTTCAAATCCAGCTCGACTGAGTGGACGGCCTTGGACCAGTCACTTAGCCTCTGAGTGTTGTGTTCCTCCTGTGGAAGTGGGAGTAAAAGTAATCCCCGCCTGGGAGAATAGCATGAGGATTAAGTGCCACAGGCCACGTAAAATCCCGCACTCGGCACAGTGCCTGCAACATCCAGCCCCAGGCCTGCCGTCCCCATCACGCCCAGCTCCACCTGTGGCTTCAGCAGGACTTCTCCATCCTCATTTGTTTGGGCTAGACTTTGTCTGCTGCTCTGTGTGTTATTTTATTACAAACTAGAGGCCCGGTGCACGAAATTCATGCATGGGTGTGTGTGTGTGTCCCTCAACCTAGTCTGCACACTCTCCAATCT
>PVJN01064610.1:0-10474 GCA_004026805.1 Lasiurus borealis
CTCGGCCCCGGCGCCTGGAGGGCCCGCGGCCGCCTTACCCCGGACACTCGGGCCCCTCGGGCTCCTCGGGCGGCGGGCTGTCCTCCGCCTTCTTCCAGCCGATGACGTACTTGCTGGCGGCGGCCTGGCGGTGGTAGGCCTTGGCCATGGGGCCCGGCGCCGGCGGGCCGCCGCTGTGAGCCACGATGTAGACCTTGGACGTGTCCAGGGAGCCGGTGCTTTTGGAGCAGTGGGCGGAGGGGCTGCCCGAGTGGCGCGAGCCGCTGAGGAGAGAGCAGACACGAGCTGCGATGCACGGGGGTTCAGTGGTGCTGGCTCGTCCCCCCCTCTCCTCCCTCTGCTCACAGCCACCTGCTTCAGAAGCATCCCTCTACATCTGCTGCCTCTTTTCCTATTGGACGGCCCCGGCCGTGCGTGCGGCATCCTCCCGCCCCCAGCACGCAGCTTGCACTGGAGCATCCTGAGCCCGTGGAGGTCGGGCGCTCTGCCCGTCTCTGCCTCCCGCTGCCGCCCCGCTCTCAGAGGCGGACAGGAGAGAGCGTGTGGCTGTGAGCTTGGGGACATGACTGGGTTTGCGCTCAGAGGCGGGCAGGAGTGAGCACAGACACGAGACTGGCTGGTGTGTAAACCTCACCATTCAGAACGTATCTCACCCGCACCCTGCTCCTCGCTCAGGCCCCCATCGCAAAGGGGAGGCGTGCAGGGCCCAGGGACCGCGCGGGCGCGGGCGCAGGGCGGCAGGCACGCACCTGGAGTGAGAGGAGATCTCGCTGAGGTCGCCCATGCTGCCGTCAGCGGCGCCGCCCGCGGGGCCGGGCGCGTAGCCGTGCACCGCGTACAGCTTCGCCGGCTCGTCCTCCGGCCCCGAGATGTCCCCGGAGCCCGCCCAGGGCTCGGCCCGGCTGTGGATCATGGACCTGCTGCCCGGCAGGTGCCCGGGGCCCAGGCCGGCGGGGGGCAGGCAGGGCGCCGTGTCGATGCCGCTGTCGGTGGACGCCCCCTTCAGGTAGGTCAGGCCCAGCAGCTCGGGGTCCAGGTCCCCGGAGCCGAAGTGCTTGTCGTCGCTGGTGCTGGAGGCGCTGCTGGACAGCGTGGCGCTGCTCGAGGGGCTGGGGCAGCCCTTGTCCGCCATCTGCGGGGGGAGGGGCGAGGGTATGTTTGTGTGTGGGGGGGCACTGGCCTCGCCTCGCTGCGCTGGGCACACACACGTTTCCCACAGGGTACGTCTGGGAGCCCAGCCCGGTTCCCAGTGTGCCAGGCTCGGAATCGAGCCCGGGACCCTTTGGTCCGCGGGCTGACGCTCTATTCACTGAGCCACACCGGCCAGCGCAATAATGGACCTTTCTTGGAGGTTCTTCATAAGCCAAGGAGAGAGAAAAACCTCGACTTTTTATTTATTTTTTCACTCGGCTCTGAGACCTGTGGGGTCAAGGACACACCGTGGAGACGCCTGGCAATAAGCTAACGTGACGTGCAAGAGGCAGGCATCCAAGAGGCTGCAGGTGACCCGGTGTGGAGGGCTTACACGGGGGAGGACTAAGTGGGGGAGTCTTTCAAAGGGGGTGGACTTACATGGAGGAGGACTCATGTGGGGGAGACTCAAGTGGAGAAGGACTCCTGTGGGGGGCGAACTTATATGGGAGAGAATTCACATGAGGGAGGACTCACGTGGAGGATTCACGTGGGAGAGGACTTAGTGGGGGAGGACTTAGTGGGAGAGGATTTAGTGGGGGAGGACTTAGTGGGAGAGGACTTAGTGGAGGAGGACTTAGTGGGGGAGGACTTAGTTGGGGAGGGTCTTATGTGGGGGAGGATATGTGGGAGAAGGACTTACGGGGGGGAGGACTCACATGGGAAAAGGACACGCGGGGGAGGACTCACGCGGGGGCAGACTCACATGGGCCAGCTTGTTGGGAGACTCCTTGCAGCTGCCGTCCTTCTGCAGGCCGCGGTCCCTGTAGGAGCCCAGGACTTTGGAGGGGGCGCCGTGCCATTTGGTCTCTGCCACGTGGAGAGAGAAGAGTGAGCGGCCAATTCCTGGCGTCAGCAGCAGAGCACAGAGCACAGAGCCAGCAGGTTCGGTAGAAGCGAACAGGACCGTGGCTCTAGGACTGTCTGGTCTTACCAGCGGACACGCCCCGGGTGGCAGGATACGCGCCATAAAGACACGGGTCCGGCCCGGCTGGCGTGGCTCAAGGGTTGAGCACTGACCCTGGAACTAGGAGGTTCGATTCCCGATCAGGGCACATGCCCAGATTGTGGGCTCCATCCCCAGTGGGGGGCCAGGAAGCAGCTGATTCACGATTCTCTCTCATTCTTGATGTCTCTCTCTCTCCCTCTCCCTTCCTCTCTGCAATCAATACAAACATATTTTAAAAATATATATATATATAAAATTAAAGGCATTGGTCCATTTTCACAGGCACCCCCAGCCTGACCCGGCCCACCAGCCGAGTGCAGAATGAGCAGTGAAGGCGCAAGCAATTGAGAAGAGGGAGCAGGAGGGGCGGCGGGCGGGGAGGGGCGGGGGGTACCGGAGCGCCGTATTACCTGGGTGCCTGCCTCCATCCATGGCGTCCTCCCGGTCCCTGGCTCCTTCACACTCCAAAGGGCCCGGGCCCTGGTGCTCGAGCAGCAGCGGGGACTGGCACCTGGGGAGCGCACACAGCTGAGCCGCGCATCGGGCACCGGTGAGCCCACGCTGCAGGGGGTGGGGCCTCAGCCCACGCGGGAGGCAGCCTTCCGCTCCCCCCTACCCGGCGGCAGGCCAAAGGGTGCCGAGGCGGCCCTGCCTGCTCTGCACTGTAGGTGAGGGGTCACTTTGAAGGGCACTGCCCGAGAGCCCGACTCCTTCCTGTGCACACGCTCACACAGACCTCACTGAAGAGAGAGCGGCCGGCGGCGTGGCTCAGGGCTGAGCACCGACCTTGAACCTGGAGGCCATACTTCCATTCCCAGTCGGGGAGGTGCCCGGGTGGCGGGCTCCATCCCCAGTCGGGGAGGTGCAGGAGGCAGCCGATCCAGGATTCTCTCTCCTCATGGATGTTTCTCTTTCCCTCTCTCTCTCCCTCCCTCCCTCTCTGTAATCAATAAAAATACATCAGAAAAAGAAAAAGCAGACAAGCTCGGAATATAGACGAGCACTAGACAGAAACCAGGAGCGCTGGATGGGCAGGCTCAGCAGGGCTGACTGCCATCTTTACATCCTCCAGGGGCTGCGTATGCCGCTCAGTCCCCGAAACAGGCTCCCCCAGGCCCTCCCTAGACTCTGACTGCCCCCCCACCCCCGCAGTTCTGACCAGGCCCCCAGCTCCTCCAGGCCCAGCAGAGGGTGGAGGTGCCATACCCGTCGTAGCCCACTTGCGGTCTCCAGGGGCTGCCCCCGCCGGGTCCCGGGTCGCTGGAGGATGACTGGTTGCTGGGCGAGCTCCTGAAAAAGGACCAGAGCGTCAGCAAGGCTCCGAGGCCTCCGCGCACCGCACCTGGCCGGGCTCGCTTTCCCCACAGGCCACTGCCACAGGGAGAAGCACGCGTGGCCGGAGGGGCAGGGTCCGTGTGGACAGAGTGAGACGTGCTGACGCCAGAGACCTTGGTGATCACGGCTGGCGCTGCGTCACAGGAAAGACGTGGCCGGAGCAGGTAACGTCGCCGTGCAGACCGTGGCTCCGTGACACACGGAAGTACAGCCATGCGACCCCAGGAGGCCAGCGTCAGGAACACATCACCCCGACCTGGAGTGTGCGCCTCCACACCAGACACATTCAGTGTGTGCTTAACACCGTGCAGAGAGAAGACCCTACACTTGACAGAAGTCATTTCAAACTCAAAGCCGGGACAAGCTCACGATGTAGGGCCCCTTAACACCCGGCCCCGGGGAAGATGGGGTTCATCCCGGACGGGGCAGCCTCATTTCTATTCAGCGCGGCTGCAGGCACCTGGAGGGTGTGTGCTGACCTGGGGGACGGCGGAGGGCGGGGAGCGCGACCTGTGATCAGGACCCTCATTTGTTTGTTTGCCTTTCCGCTGCAGTGGGGCCCGGGATTAGATTAGTTTCGGGTGAACAGTGACTGGCCACTTGCACTTTGCGGGGGGCTCTCCTGAGGGTCCCGGGACGCACCTGGCACCGTGCACGGTCCCCACAATACTGCAGACTCTGTCCCCCACGCTGCACATGACAGCTCGAGGCTGTCTCACACTCAGTCCCTCCAAGGACCAGCGTGCCATCTGCTGCATCGCAGGCCCAGGGGCTCCCGCGTCCCCGCACCCGGGGCCTGCCCCAGTGCTGCCTGCCAACCTGCCCGAACCAGCCCACTCAGAGCCCCGCAGCCACCTGGGAAGGCCCCCCCACCGCCCGGCTGCACCCCAGAGGGGCCCCTGTGGCCTTCGGAGGTGGCACCCCGTACCTGGTGCCGTCCGGCAGCTTGCGGTCGAAGGAGGTGCTGCGCGGGATGGCGGCCTGCGCCTGCGGGAGCAGCTGCGGGCAGGGCAGCCGGTCGGGAGTGCCGGGGGCGGGCGAGGCCCGGGGCAGGGGCTGCAGGGCCGGGGCGGGCACGCGGTGCCACGTGGTGTTCCGGCGGAAGGGCGTCTTGTACTCACAGGGGGCGCCCTCGCTGTCCAGCTTGTACTCCACCATGGGGATGCGGCACAGCTCCGAGCAGCCCCTGTGGGGACGGGGGAGAGCAAGGAGGGGGGGGTCAGGCATCAGCCCGGCTTCCGGGCGGCCCCGTGTGCTGGTGGGGCCCACAGACCAGAGGCAGGGAACCCCGGGCTGCCACTGCCTGAACAGAGGGGGTCAGGGGATTTCCCGGGGCACCCACCAAGGTGGAAGGTTTCGGGGCTCCCTTCTGACCGGAAGGAGCATGACCCTTGCCTCTTGGGAAGTGGGGGGTCACTGGTACCCCCAGCGCGTGCCTGGGTTTCAGGTTGGGTTGGTTTTGGTGACAGAGGAAGAATGACAGAGGGGAGACAGAGGGCTGAGGGGTGCGGGCACTTAATTCTCGCTCAGCTGGAGTCCTTACTAAGGCAGTGGCGCTGTGGGTGCAGAGGAAAGGAGCGGCTGAGGGAGTGGCAGGAACTGCAATGGGTGTGGATGGAGGGGGCGGGCGGGATATTACATTGGCAGCCGCTGCACAGCCATATGCAAATGGTTTTCCATTTAAAAAATGGCCAATCTCTGGCCCTAATAAAAACCAGCTATTCTCAAAAGAAGGGCTTTTTTTTTTTAATTTTTTAAAAAATAATTTTTATTTTATTTATTTTTTAGAGAGCGAGAGAGCGAGAGAAACATCAATGTGAGAGTGGAAAATCAGATAGGCTGCCTCCTGCAGGTTCCTTACCGATCAAGCCCACCACCTTTTGGTGCACAGGACGATGTCCAACCCACTGAGCCACACGGTCGAAGGGTTTTGTTTTTAAACCTAAATTTATTTCATTATAATGTGACCAATTACACCAATTACTATTATAAACCGAATATTTCCTCTTTTGTTTTTGTGTCTGAGACGTCACAGAAATACTACTAATTCCAGTATGTCATCAAACCTGGTCAACCTTAGTTCTGCTCCGTATGTAGGAGAAATTCCTTTAAAACAATGGGAACCTGCCTGGCCGGCGTGGCTCAGTGGCTGAGCGTCGACCTATGAACCAGGAGGTCACGGTTTGATTCCCGGTCAGGCCACATGCCTGGGCTGTGGGCTTGATCCCCGGTGTAGGGCATGCAGGAGGCAGCCGTTCCATGATTCTCTCTCCTCATGGATGCTCCTCTCTCTCTTCCCTCTCCCTCCCTCTCTGACATCAATAACATGTATTTTTAAAGGAGGTGAACAGTGAATCCGACCTGTGTTTTAGGAAAGCGGGGGGAGGTGTCCGATAACAAGGACACGGAGCCTGTGGAGGGCCCGGGCGCACCTGTGCCGGCCCCAGCGAACCCTCTCCCCGGGGCTGGTCCCGGCGCAGGAGGCCAGGCGACCCATTCCCAGCTCCTCCGAAGCATCACCGCCGCTGGGGCTGCTGGGAAGGGACCCCCAGCAAATGCCTCCCCAAGAAGCAAGGCCAAGGGACACCCCACCTGGGCGGGTGCACCCAGACCCGGCCCGACAGGCGCTCCGGTGAGAGTGTGTGAGGGAGACTGAGACCCCCGCTCGCCTGCCCTGGTGCGCGGGTCCAGGTACGCTCCACGCCCGCCTTCCTGCCCAGACCGAGCCAGGCGTGGATGGAGCCCCGCTTCCGGCTTCCCCCACGGGTTCAGTTTTCTCGCCCGGGAGACACTCAGACAATAGACAAGGCTGCAGGGTCGCTGAGGAGGAAGCGCTCTAACAAATGAACTTGTCATCTGCGGAGGCTCCGATTAGCATGCGAGAGAGACAGCCGTAAACACTCAGCTGCCGGCAGAAATAAACACCCCTGTTTCCACTGCGGCCCGAGCCAGCGGCTGGCTGAGGCTGAGGCGGCGGGGTGCGTCCTGCAGGCGGACGATCGTGCCGACCCAGGTCACACAGACGCGCCGGTTGGAGAGGCCACGCGACGGGACTGGGAGCCCTCGGAGGGTCTGACACTCATGCTTCACCCTGAAAACCTGCCTGGCCGGCCAGTGTGGCTCAGGGGCTAAGCCTCGACCTGTGAGTCAGGAGGTCCCAGTTTGATCCCCAGGGTGGGGCGTGCATCCAGGATTCTCACATCATGGATGTTTCCAGCTCTCTCCCTCTCCCTTCCTCTCTGAACTCAATAGAAATATTAAAAAACAAACAGACAGACAAAAACAATACGGTCGGTCCCTCTGAACCAGCTCTGTGGGCTTCCTGTGACAGGGACACGCGTGCACTCACTCCTGGGACACGCGTGCACTCACTCCCGGGACATGCGTGCACTCGGCAGCATCCTCCGCCGCAGAAAGCGGTTCCCACCCGCGCATCCTTGGTCCACAGCTGCTGGTACTGCTGCTTCTGGCAAGGCTGGTGCCCAGGGGTGTCCGCTCCGCCTCACAGCTGACGGCACCCACACTCGCTGCCAAGTGCACCTTCGCCTCAGACACCCGGCGCGAGATGCCCGCCAAAAGGCACTGCCCCCGAGGCCCATTTCCTGGGAGAACCTCCACTGAGCATCACCCACTCGAGCCCCCAAAGGAGAGGCTGTGGGGTCCCCCTGGGAGCCTGACCCAGCACGGCCCTGCGGGGCCCAGCGGGCTGATGGGTTCCTCTCCCCTCCCAGCAGGACGCTCCTCACCAACCACCTGCTCTCCACGAAGGAGGGTTTGCGCTCTGGGCTCCGACCCAGACCCGCCATGTGCAGCCCAGAAACCGGGCAGCCTCTGGGAGTTCCTCTTTACATACATGTTTATGGGCTTCAGACAGGAAGGGAGAGGGAGACAGAGAGAGGAACATCCATGATGAGAGAGCATCACGGATCGGCTGCCTCCTGCACGCCCCACGCTGGGGATGGAGCCCGCCACCCGGGCCTGTGCCCTGACCAGGAATTGAACCGTGAGCTCCTGGTTCTTAAGTTGATGATCAATCACTGAGCCATGCCGGCCAGGCAAGGCTTATTGTTTTTTTTTAAAAAAGAGGCATTTGAAAAATTAGCAGCGCCTGCACCGCACGGCCACAGCCTGACCACGTAATTACCACTTGTGTCTGCTGCACTCGGAGGGGCCCGCTGGTTTCACTTCGCTTGGCGGCCTTGCAGAGGCGCTTGAACGAAACCCAGCAATCAGCGGGGAGGCCTGCAGTGCTCTCCCATGCCACCCTGATCCCCAACCACCACCCACCTCGCCAGCCCTTTGACAGGGTCCCACAGACACCACGCCACGGCCACTCTCACGGCCGTCTGAGGCTCCGATTTTCAGAGAAGGTTCCGAGAGGGCGGGAAGGTGGCAACAGCTCAGCGGAGACAGGGTGGCCCTCGGACCTGGTGCCTCTGACTCCCAGCTCAAGACCCGTGGCCGCCTCCTTAGGAAGCCGCCCAAGAGCCCAGCCAGCACGGCTCAGCGGTTGAGCATCGACCGGTGAACCACGGTTCGATGCGCGGTCAAGGGCACAGGCCCAGGTTGCAGGCTCCATCCCCGGTGGGGGGCGTGCAGGAGGCAGCCGATCCGTGATGCTCTCTCATCATGGATGTTTCTCTTTCTCTCTCTGTCCCTCTCCCTTCTTTTATGAAATCAATAAAAATACAGTGGTACCTCGAGATACGAGTTTAATTCCTTCTGTAACCTTGAGGCGTGGGAAACTATGAGACACTCGAGTCGCGGTAAACTGGTGGGTCGTGTGCAGCCGGCCGGCCGATCCTCAGGATGACTCCTATCTCAAATGTTGCTCATATTTCAAGGCAAAAATCGCTCGCTCGAAGGCTCATATCTCAAAAATCTCGTATGTTAGGGCACTCATATCTCGAGGTACCACTGTACAGTTTTTAAAAAGAAAGAAAACCACCAAAGAACAGGTAATGTGGCCCACGTGTGCCATGTTTGCCACTAGGAGCTGAAAAAATAATAATAATAAAAATCTTGGAAACAAAGGCGGACAGATCCCTGAAAGGAACTGCCAGTTTCTCCTCTATTATGCACTTTGCAAAAGAGCCACTCCTAGCCCTGGGGGTTAAGGCAATCGCTGATATTTTAATCGTTCCTTACATCTGTTATGCTAATGAGCTGTTCATAGCGAAACGACTCTTCCCAAGTCATCCAACAAGGTGACAGGGGGAATTGAAGCTCCTCAAACGCCTTCTTCCTGATGCATAAAAAAAATCAAAAGCTTGCACCAGGGAGATGCCACACGGCACTGTTTCGGGGGGCAGGAGGCACTCAGTGAGAGATTATAGCAGCTCATTTTCCTACCAATGTCCTTGACTTGCAGACAGAGCAAGACAGCTAGACCAGCGGTTCTCAACCTGTGGGTCTCGACCCCTTTGGGGGTCAAACAACACTTTCACAGGGGTCACCTAAAACCATTGGAAAACACAGATACGATTCATAACAGTTGCAAAATTACAGTGATGAAGTGGCAACAAAAATAATTTTATGTTTGGGGGTCACCACCACATGAGGAACTGTCTTAAAGGGTCGTGGCATTAGGAAGGTTGAGAACCACTGAGGTAGACTTTCGATAGAAAAAGAGACATCAGCCCTGGGCCATGGCTCAGTGGACGGGAGTATAGCCCCATCCAAACAAAAGGTTGTGGGTTCGATTCCTGGTCAGGGCACATACCCAGGTTGTGGGTTCGATCCCTGGACAGGGGGCGTGTGCAGGGGGCAACTGATCAAGGTTTCTCTCTCACATCAATGTTTCTCTCTCTCTCTCCAAAAATCAATACATCTCCTCTGGTGAGGATGAGAAAAAAGAGAGAGAGTGTGTGATCGGACCCTAAACCCACGTGACCCAGCCCTTTGCGTAAGGGCTTGAATCAAAGAGGGGAGTGGTCTCCCCCTGGGCTGCACCCAGCACAGCATCTGACTCCAATGCTCGGCAAGTTCTCCGCTGAGCCACCCCTTTCCCCGTCTCCCCGAGAAAGTCTGGGAGCCGGAATAATATCTCCCTGCATGCGATCCCTCCGAGTTCAACACCAAATGTAACTAATTTCTTGTCCCCCAATACGAATAAATTGGACCTCTAATCTAAAACCTCACTTCAGTCCAGCCCGGCTGGCATGGCTCAGTGGTTGAGCGTCGACCTGTGAATCAGGAGGTTGTGGTTCGATTCCTGGTCAAGGGCACATGCCCGGGTTGCCAGCTGGATCCCCAGTGGGGGGCGTGCAGGAGGCAGCCGATCCCTAATTCTCTCTCATCATAGATGTTTCTCTTTCTTTCTTCCTCTTGGAAGTCAATGGAGATATATTAAAAAGTAATAGTGCCCTCGCTGGTTTGGCTCAGTGGATAGAGAGTCAGCCTGCGGACTGAAGGCTCCTGGATTCGATTGTGGTTAAGGGCACAGGCCTGGGTTGCAGGCTCGATCCCCAGTAGGGGGTGTGCAGGAGTCAGCCAATCGATGATTCTTTCTCATCACTGATGTTTTTATCTCTCCCTTCCTCTCTGAATTTAATAAAAAAATATTTTTTAAAAGTAATCATAATCAAAAAATAAAACCTCACTCTGGTCCAGATTTCCATTCACCATGTGTGCCTGCGTGCGTGTACACACACACACACACACACACACACACACACACACGCTCATGTAACACAAGCGAGCTCCGCTTCCTGCTTCGATTCCCACCCTCCCCTGGGCCCTCGCCGGAGCTGAATGGCCAGGCCGCAGGCAGCAGCGAAACAGCCGCCGCCAGGGACCGAGAGAGCCCCACGCTCCCACAGCGATGAGAGAACCGCCATGTGGCTCCGGGACGACATGAGATAATTTCCACTGTTTTGCATTATAGAGAGAAATATGTCATGTCAACAGAGGCTGAGAAATCACACAAAACAGATGCACCGCAGCGCGGAGCGGCATTTCCATTTTTATTGGACATGTTACTCCATCACTCCGGTTGCA
>PVJN01064611.1:0-10471 GCA_004026805.1 Lasiurus borealis
CTTTTCTAGTTTATGTTCGACTTTGCACCGTGTGATGTGCTAGGGAATCAAACAAACAAACACGGACTCCCCCCAATCCCACCCTCCCATCACCACTCCCGAGACCAGGAAGGGCGGACGGAGGAGAAAAGAGCCTCCGTGTCTTCCGGGGCTTTGCCCCAACCTCAGCCTCTTGGCCTGGCTGAGGGTCCGCGCCTTCGCATGAGGGCACACCGAGGGCCCTGGGTGGCGCCTTCTGCAGGTTTGCTGTGGCCGCGCCACGAAGAGGTGGACCCAGGCTTCCCTCCCACAGAACTGCTCGCAGGAGCTGTGAGACGGGGAGGCTGGCGGTTCTCGGGGCCACGGGGGTGGGAGTCTAAGGCACGTTTCGGGTTAGATTCCAGTGGCCTGTGTTCCTGACTGAGAGACACAGGCTTGCCCATGACCTGTGTTCCTGCACCGTGGAGCCTGGCTATTGGAGTGACGCCCTCGGCTCTGGAAATAAAAACACATCAGAAACTGGAAAGCATCACCGCCTGCAGTGGACCTGTGATCGAATAGCTGGTGGAGGGGCACATAGAAAACGCCCTCAGTTCAATGCGGAGGGTGTGGCAGCCTTGGGAGATCCCGTCCTGCACCCCTAGGGCAGCACGGGGCTAGGCCCAGACCATCAGCGGGTGATCAGCCCAGGTTGGCAGCCGAAGGGAGGTGCGTCTGAATGGGTGAGCGGGCCTCACCGGGACCCGCAGCCACGCCCAGCACCTGTCAGGGGACAGCCCTGCAGTGGGAAGCGTGTGCCTCCACTCAGAGGCAGTCCAACGGAACGGGTCCAGCTCGCGTCCTGGCCTCAGGGCCCATTTTCAGGAAGCGCACAGCTCAGCCCTGGGCAGCCCCTCTCTTCTCATGGGCGGCCGCTCATTCCCATCACGCCGCGGCACACCGCACACACGCACTTTTCTGGTCTGACATGAACGAATAGCTATGATTTTGACTCTTTCACAGCACCGCCTATTGTGTCGGCTGTTGTTATTTTGTAATCTGACCACCTGGGGAAGGGGTCTGTGCTCCCGAAATGATGACATTAGTCAGGTTCTGCGCTTTCTTTGGGTTCCACAATTTACACGTTCCTGTGGCGCGCCGGTTGGAAATTGCTGACACACATAAAGGCACAGGAAGCAATCATTTACAACCATCCCTTGAGACGTTCTTCACGTCCACCGCCCTCACCCCCGTCCACCATTCAAACAGATAAAGGCCATAAACAAGAGGGGAGGGAGAGGCCGTTACTTATTATAAATCTTAAGAAACAACAACCATTTCAACACATGTGTCCATTTCCTAGATCCTGACTGGAACACACAAGACGTTGAAAGGCATTTTTTGAGAGAGTCGGGAAGATTTCAGCACGGACTAGATCTTAGCTGAGATTGGAGTTGTTCATTTTGTTTGGGGTAAAAGAGTATTATGGGTCTATGCAGACTGTCTCCCCCACAAAAAAAATCGTATACATGGGTTACCAGCTGGTAGCTCCGTTGTGCAAATGAAATGCAGTTCAATAAACACGGCCTTTATCATTATTCAGAGCGTGAGCCTACATCCTGGGGCCACCGTGTATTCTGTGCAGTGATAGCCTCGGCTTATGCTGTCACAGCAAAAAGGAGTGAAGTAAAGCCCTGTGAGTGAGGGTCTGGAAAACAGATGTGCATAGCTGCTGTGCATCGTAGGGTGTCCACCCCCAAAGTCATGTCGGGTCCTCCCTCCCAATAGGATGCTGCATGGGAATGGGGCCCAGAGGGGTGACTCGGTTGAGGTGAGGTCACCGGCGTGCGTGCTCCTGTCCCTGTCCCTGCCCCTGCCCTCCGTGTGAGACACAGCTGATGGAGAGAAAGATAGTTGTCCATTTGATGCTAAATGATGCAACAAAGCCTGGTGATACTCTGTTTTGAAAGCTCTTATCTTAGAAGTGACCAGAGGCTTAAACACTGTCATTTGGGAGCTTCTGTCTATATCGATGCCCCGGGGCCCCGAGCTGATGACAGGCGGCCTCCAGGGCCAGTCTGAGTCTCACTTGCCCATTTCCCGCTCCTCCTGAACCGGACCCGCCACCCCCAGGACTGCGCCGTGGTCCAGCTGGAGAAGTGGCAGAGCCACGTCAGGGCCTGGCGGTGGGAGGAATGAGGAAACCCTGAGGGAAATCGCTGCCTCTGCTTTGTGGCAGGGGAAGCACAGGCCCGGGAGCAGCCGCTAAGCAGTGAGCAGGGGACTTGGAAGGGAAGGGAAGAAGGGTGCAGAGCCGAGTAACAGGAAAGGTCGCCAGCCAGGCCTAATGATCCGGGGGGGGGGAAGAGGCCTGGGCAGGATGGAGCTCGGTGCCCCCTGCCACTGTGCCTCTGGCACCCTGTGCTGGGGCACCCTTTGTGGACATGGAGGGGTCAGCGGGTCATTGGAGCTATTAACTCCGTGTCTCACTGCTCTCGCCTTCCTGTGGGCCCGGCCCGGTGCATCTACGCCCTTAGGAGAGGCGATCCCTCAGCCCAGCTCGGGTTCCATGGTTTTGTTTATGTTTTTTTTTAACATTTTTTTATTGATTTGAGAGAGGAATGAGGGTCAGAGAGAGAAACATCAGAGATGAGAGAGAGTCACCCATTGGCTGCTTCCTACACACTTCAGGCATGTGCCCTGACCAGGAATCAGACCGTGACCGTGGGGTCTGCAGGTGGATGTTCAACCACTGAACCACCACACCCGACCCAGCGCGGCTTTCTATTGAAGAGCCACCTCCAGTTGCTAGCCCCTCTGTGTGACAACCCTGTCGAGGCCATGGGCAGCCCAGGGCTCTCCAGCTCATGATGGCAGTTACAAGGCCCCTGTCTGCCACCCCATCCTGCTCCAGCGCGGCAGTGCCAGGCGATTAGGGCTGGGCCACCAGGTGTCTGGCCGTCACTGACACTCAGTGTGGAACAAGTCCAGTCTCCTGACCTGGAGACGGGCTCAACGCTGACTTATGAACCTGGCGGTCACAGGTCCATTCCTGATCAGGGCATATGCAGGAGTTAGCCGATCAATGATTCTCTCTCATCATTGATGTTTGTCTCTTTGTACTTCTCTGAGATAAATAAATATATGATATCAGAGAGAGAGAGAGAAAGAGAAAAAGAGAGAGAGAGAGAGAAAGAGAGAGAGAGAAAGGGCCTGGCACCATGGGGAAGGCTGGGCATCACCTGGTCCCAGCTAACAGCAGGTTGAGGTTCGGCCTCAGAATGCTCCTGCTGATGACCGTGGCCACCTGTTTTAAAGAAAGAGAGGAACCAGGTTCTGCCCGGGAACTGCCATTCCTGGGCCCCAGGACCACACGGGGAGAGGGCACAGCACCCCTGTCCTGTGGGTGCCAGGGTTTCGCCAGGAGTGCGAGCAAGAGGCCAGTCACCAGTGAACTGTCCCCTGTGCCTCCGGGCGAGGTGGGGCTGCTCGCTGGGCCCAGGAGGAACTCTGTCTGTCGATGGCCCTGCCCTCCCCTCAGACTGCACGCAGCACGGAGGCTGCTATTCTGGGAGGGGGTGAGTCACTGGCCAAGTGTGTCATGAGGTCACCGGATGGTGCCTGTGGCCTCGATGCCCAGTGCGTCCAGTGTGGACGGAGGACTCTGGAGAAGTAGCAATTTTCTGGGCTTATTTACCCTGGCCCTTTGCGTTTGCTGTTCCCCATCTAGAATGTTCTTCTCCCAGCGCTCTGCATGGCTGGCTCCTTTTTCATATTCAGCCATACTCCTGCACTGCCCCCTCCTCAGTGAGTTCTGCCCTGGCCACGCTGGTCCCCTGGGCAGGGACCTTGACTCATTGGAGGACACACACTGAATGCCTGTTCCCATGTGCTTACGTGGGAGCCGTATTTGGTTGGGAATGTCCCCAATTTACAGATGAGCAACCGAGGCTGGGAATTCCACTCCCTTTAGGTCAAATGGCCAGTGCGTGCCTGAGAGGTGAACCCAGGTCTCCCTGATGGATTTCCTGCTCTGGAGCACACTGCTGCTTGTGGGTCAGGAAGTGAGGCCCAGGAGAGAGTTCGGGGGAGGGGCTGGGAGATGCAAAGGTAACTGATAAGGGAGCCTCATCCATGAAACTGTCCATTGTTTTTGGGAACGCCTTTTTTGTTGTTCATATTGACTTCAGAGAGGAATGGAGAGGGAGAGAGAAAAACATCAATGATGAGAGAGAATCACTGATTGGCTGCCTACTGCAAGCCCTCCACAGGTGCCAAGACCAACACCGAGGTATGTGCCCTGATGGGGAATAGAACTATGTCCTCCTGGTTCCTAGGTCGGTACTCAACCCCTGAGCCACTCGGCTGGGCAGGCACCTCTGTCCTTCAGAGAATAATCCTTGGCATTTTCCTGATCTAACAGCTGGCACTGAAAAATAATAATAAAAGCTTAAGACCAGAGGAGCAGTCGCCCATGTGCTGCCTCCTGGGTGTGACTATTGTCGTACATACATTGCTCATTCTCTGCCAAATGTGTGACACCACTTTATGCTGCTACGGGATAGACACCGTCCCAAAGGTTTCTTATATGTTAGCGCATGGAATGCTCACCACACACCGAGAAGGTGGGGCTGGTTTTTCCTGTCATTCTCTTAGGTGTTGTACAGGTACAGCCTGATTGAGATATTTTCACTCCACATAAAAGCCATTATTTCAGGCCTGTAGTTTGGTATGATTAAGATATTCATGATTTAGGATATCAAGCCATCCCATGATTTAATTTTAGAACATTGTTGATACCCCAAAAGCAATGCCATGAACATTGATGGCCAACCTTCATGTCCAACCCTGCCCTTGCTCCAATCAGAAGAGGAGATTCTCTTATTGTTAGTTAACTAATGACCCGGTGCACGAAGATTCGTGCAAGAATAGGCCTCCTTCCCCTGGCTTCACTATTGGCCGCCCTGGAGCCTGCACGTCCTCACTCATGGCTGGAGCGGCTCCTGTAACTCCCTCTGCCCCGGTCCTTTCCCTCATAGCAGTCGTCCTGCCCCACCAACCCCTCCGTGCCCACATAGGCCAGTTTACCCGACATATTTGTTGGATTAATTTGCATACTCACTCCTGATTGGCTGGTGGTCATTGTGTAACTTGTCTTTTATTTCAGTAAATACATTTAACATGAAAGTTTTAGAGAATAATGGAGTCTTGTTAACAATGCTACACAACAGACCCCATTCACCTTGCATAACGTCATTACTGAAATATACCTGTCGAATATCAACTCCCCCCTCTCCCCCCCCAGCCCCTGGCAGCCACATGCCACGCTCTGCCCTGTGAGGCTCACGGTGTGAGGCCTCAGAGACGTGGGCTCACATCGGACCACCCTCTGGGACTGGCTTCTCTCACGTCACCTAAGCCCTCAGGTTCAGCCTGCTGCCCACGGCAGGGCTTCCTTCCCGTGATGGCTGAACACGGTCCCTTCGCACGTCTGCACCGCGCATTCTTCATCCCGGCATCGGCTGCTGGGCACTCGTGTGTTTCCACGTCCTGCCCGCCGTGAACAACGCTGTAACGGATAAGCGTGCGGCTGTCTCCGAGATCCTGATTGTAATTCTTTGGGATAAAAACCCACAAGTGGGGTTGCACTGGGTCTTATAGAAATTCTGTGTTTAACCTGCGGAGGCATCGCCTATTGCCTCCCACAGTGGCTACAGCACGTGACACTCACACTAATGGGGCCCGGGCCCCGCCTCTGACCCACCCGTGCTGGCGTTTGTGTGTTTGCCAGTGGCCACTGCCAGGTGTGGAGGGATAGCTCATGTCGTTTTCATTTGTGTTTCCCTGATGCTTACTTAACGGGGGAAGAGCTGTTCTGATCGCAGAATTACAGAATAGAAAACAGATGTTCGGAGTGAGGTGACCTAAGGTCACAGGACTCATCACAGGACTCTACTTATTGAGGCCCTACTATGCGCCTGGTATGTACGTGTCAGAGCTGGGACTTGAGACCAGAGAGCCCTGGGCTGTGCTGGCCTGCCCGACGCGGCCCTGTCTTCCAGGCTGTTCGGATTCCTCATTTCATCCTCATGTCCTATTAGAATGCTCACATCGCATTCAACCTTCTTCTACACATGCCTGTGAAGTGGGCGGAGTTGGTGTGGCAGCCACAAATTCACCTATCACCCACAGCAGCTGCCAATCGGTGGTCAGTGAAGCTGAATGGTTGGAGACATGTGAGTTCTACAAGTCTCTGTGCACTTCGGGGACCACCTCCACTCAGCTCCAGCCAGTGGTTCTGGAGGGAACTGTCAGTCACCATCCAGTACTGGGGCCATGTGACCAATTGGACCCAATCATAATGCCTTATGCACTGCCACATGATTGGTCCAGGGCTTCACACATGACCTAAGGTGGACCAATCAGACCCCTCCTGGGTGCTGTGCTCATTTCCAAGCTTCAGGATATAAAAGCTTGGGGAGCAGGCTGCCAAGAGAGGGCTGGCAGGAGAAGAATCAAAGGTGGTGGAAGGGCAGAGGGAGGGAGAGAGAGTGGGCTGGTGCGTTTTGATTTCCTGGGTGCAGGCACCAGGCTCTGTGTACCTGTCCAGGGTTCTGGGCGTCCCGGTTCGGGTCCTTTGGATTAAGCCATTTGGAGTCGGGTTCCCTCCCTGTTGGTCCAGATGAGATTCCAGAGCCCAATTCCCAGACCCAAGCAGAGGCACCATTCGTATGAGCACCATTGAAAATAAGACTGTTTATTAAAAATCAATGTTTAAAAAATTGACGTTTTTATGATTTTTTTTAGAGTGAGAGAAAGGAAAAGAGAGAAACATCGATAAGAGAGAAATATCAATGGACTTCCTATTGCATGCCGCTCCTGAGTTCCAGCCCCTAACCCCGGGCGCATGTGCCCTGAGCAGGAATGGCCCCGGTGACCTCTGAGTTCACAGGATGAGGCTCAATCCACTGAGTCACACGGCTTGGCACAAATGCGGTCCTTCCTTTTCACTGAGGAGAGGACTTGGCAAAGCCGCAGACGCAGCTGTAGCTGTGTCCCAGGGGCGGAGAGGCAGGGAGTGTGAGTCCTTGGGGCGGGTGGCCTCCAGGAGCAGCGCCCACGTCTATGGCATCGCAGGAGCCAAGCCGACCCTGTTGTTGGCCCGATCGAAGACGGTGAAATAGAGCCGCAGGAACACGTCCCCCAGGATCCATTGGCTGGTGTTCTCTGGGGTATCGGTGTCCAAGTTGGTGTAGCAGACGCCCGTCTCCTCCTGCCGGGGAAGAAGCACAGCCCTCAGCCGCCCTCGCCTTCCCCTGGGCCCGCTGCTCGGCTGTTGCTCTGAGGGATCCCCACCTGCTCCCCTTCACCCCGCTCCTCCTCCAAGACCGAGCCCAGCGCCTGGGCAGCCTTTCTGGGCCCATGCCCCCTCCTTGCACTGTCAGCTGGTGGGGAGGCTTCCTATGGCTTCAGCCTCAGCCAATGGGAGTTCGCGTTGTCCTAGCATGGTTCCCAGGGTGCCTTCAGGTTTCAGGACTGAGAGATTTTCAGTTGTTCTCTCCGTGGGGTGCCCCACACCTCCTGTGTACACCTTGGGGAACCGGCACTTCTTGAGCCTCGACTATGTGCCAGACACTGCCCGGTCAGTGCGCACCTTTGTTCATGTCAGCGTCTCACCACCCCATAAAGGGGGCTTGGTCCCCATTTCACAGACAGGGGAGTGGGCCTCGCAGGGGGTATTTGTACTCTGGGACCTGGGTGACCAGAGGATCTATACCCAAGCCAGGACACTTGGAGATGGGAGGGAACACAGTTCCTGATTATGGGGGACACGGGGTCTGTCCCTGGCCAGCCCCACTGTCCCTACTCCTTGCCTGTCTCCGGTTAGTGCCCGGGTTAAAGCGATGCTCCTTGAGGGCAAGGCCCTGAGCCCGGCCTCTCCTGGAGTCCAGCGCCGAGCCAGTACAGGCTGCGCTCAGAGTTCTCTGAGGGTGATGGGTGCCCAGACACCCTTCTATCAAGACGCTTGTGCTGTGGGAGGTGCCCTCCAGCCAGGGCTGCTGGGCACATTCTGCCATGGCACAGCCTGGCCTCCACGAGGCCTCAATGAGCTACAGCCCAATGGATCCCTCCAGTCCCAGATCTGAGAGCCAACCCCAGGACTGGTCCCTCACCTTTCGGATGTAGGCGCTGGCTGGCACTGGGTACGCCGTGCCATTAATGGTGAAGACAATGTCAGGCAGGCTCTGCATGGCGTCGCAGCTGATGGTGGACTGTCAGGAAGAAAGGGAGAGGGAAGTTGTCCCAGCGGCTCCTCCTATGTGTGAGGAATTTGGGGTGACCCTGGGCATGACCCCTCACCTCGAAGTTGCTGGTGATCTGGGCACTGATGTTCCTCAGAATGTTGAAGATGGTGTCCCTTGGGCCAATCATCAGCGAGGTCCCGGTATCCAAAATGGCCTGGCAGCTGCCAGCACAGGCCACAACCTTGCCGTCCATGGAGATGCTGAGAGACAGAGCAAGCAACAGAGTCACTCATGCCCTCCCGCAGGGGACCCTCCCTGCCGCCTGCAGGACAGTGGCAGCTCCCGCTGGCCTCTGTCTCCCTGTGTTCTCGCCACATGACCTTCCTGGGCTTCCTCTTAGGTCTTGAATGCATTGGTTCTTTGCGCCCCAGGGCCTTTGCATGTGCTGTCAATTTTCCTAGACCACCGGATGGCAAATTGCGGCTTGTGCACCACATGTGGTTCTTTGGCCCCTTGAGTTTTTAGCGAAGGCCAGCTTAGGAGTACCCTAATTAAGTAAATAACAATGTACCTACCTCTATAGTTTTAAGTTTTAAGAATTTGGCTCTCAAAAAAAATTTCAACTGTTGTGCTTTGATACTTGGTTTTGTTGAATAATGTGTTTACCGACAACTGTCCCTAACTCCTTTGTCTATCTGTTTTGGCTTGTCCTCCAGGGTCCAGATCAATCATTACTTTTTCAAGGAAATCTTCCCCCCAGATTAGATCCGGCCCCCCTCCTCCTCCAGACTAGACTGGCAGAGCATCCTGTTTTCAAGGGTGCATCAGAGTGGGAACCCCAATGACTGTGATGCGGTTGCTCATGCGTGTCTGCCCTCCTAGTCGGGAGAGCAAGCTGTGCCCCTGCCCCTCCAGCTCCCAGGCCCAGTGCACAGCGCATGCTCGACGGTGTTTGCTGAGGGAATGGCAGGCACGTGAAGGAATGAGGTCAGCTGGACATATGACCTGCTGTCCGCCCCGTTATGAAGGCCACACGGGGAAGATGCAGGTTCCCGGGAAGCAGGTGCTTGGAGAGGGGGCAGGGAGTGTTGTTCCCCTCGTCTAACCCCCTCCCCTAAGGGTCCTCGCCAGGCGATGCCTCATCTGGCCCAGGTCCTGGATGTGGGCCCTGAGGCACAGTTTAAGCTTCTGTCTGACAGTCTTACACGCCACCCCCCCCCCCAACCCTCCAGTGATCACCCCTGGTTCTTAGCCACCCGATCGCCGCTTCCCGGTGCTCTCGGTCACATCCCCTGCCCCTTGCCACCCAGGCCGGGTGGGTGGGGGTTCCTCTGTGTGAATTGCTTTCAGGCCCTTGGACGGTGCCAGCGTGTCTCCAGGCCGGAGAGGTTCTCCTAGGCAGAGCGGCCTCCTGTTTCTCCAGTTCCCCTGTTTTCACTCTGGCGCCCCATGATCTGGGCACCTCTCTGGTCCAGTGACCTGTGATGTCCCTGTTCATATCCAGAATTCTTCTTGACCCCTTCTCACTGTACTTGCTCCGGTCTGGGGGTGCAGCCCTCCCACGCTACCCCAGCCACCGCCCAAACAGCTCAGCCCCGGGCCTGTCCTGCCTCCTGGTGTTCCATGACATGGACTGATCCCATTTCTCTGGTCAGGACCCTGGTCAGGGCGGTAGTGAACTCTCGTTGGTGTGTGTGCCTGTGCATGTCTCTGTCTGAGTCTGTGTGTCTGCGTGTGATGTGCAGGTATAGCTGTCACTGGTATGGCCCTCAAGGGTGGGGGACCGTACCTGTCCACAGTGACCTGCCAGTAGTCCTGCTTGCTCACCGGCACCCACTGGAGCTCGCCCTGGTAGTAGGAGTGGTCCACGCCGCCGAACATCACCACGCTGCCGTTCTCCTGGTTGCTGGGTGGTGGGTGGTGGGAGAGTTGTGGGAGGAAGAAGGGGATTCTTCTGAGGGGACGACGGAGGGGGGCATTTCTCCAGCTCAGTGAGTGAGGGGTGCACTGACCAGTGGCCACCCAGCCACACCGCACTGGGCCCCCCACTGTTCTGATGGGAACTGGGGAGGAGGGCTGAGCATGGCCCAGGGTCAGTCCCCTGGCAACTGAGGAGCATAGCCAAGGTTTGAACTTGAGATTCTGGCTGGGCTTTGACCACCCACCTCGCTAAGCCGGCCAGGTCACCCCACCTGCAGCTGAAGTGCTTGAGGTGTGCCGGAGACTGCTGTGTGGAGGGCGTTGGGGTGGGGAGGAGCTCAGGCCCC
>PVJN01064612.1:0-10487 GCA_004026805.1 Lasiurus borealis
TTTTAAATAAAAAATAGAAAATTAATATGAAACAGAATAAGTTAAAATATAGATTACAAGCTAGATTACCAAAGAATTGAAGCAAAAAACCAGGTGTGTTTTTTTTGGTTTTGTTTTTGCTTTTCTGATTTCCATTCCCTTTATTTTTTTAAAATTTATTTTATTGTTTAAAGTATTATAAATAGTAGTACTACATATGTCTCCTTTTTTCCTCTATTGACCTTCTCCTGGCCTCTCCTTCACATGCCCTCACCCCCCACCCCCAGTGTTTTGCATCTATTGGTTATGCTTCCATGCATAGATATAAGTCCTTTGGTTGATCTCTTACCTTCCCGTACAACCCTCCCCAGCCTTCCAGCTGTAATTTGACAGTCTGTTTGGTGATTCTCTGCCTCTGTATCTATCTTTTTGTTCATCAGGTTATAATGTTCTTTATTACCCATAAATGAGTGAGATCATGTGGTGTTGTTTCTCTTTCATAGACTGGCTTATTTCACTTAGCATAAGGCTCTCCAGTTCCATCCATGCTGCTGCAAATGTTAAGAATTCCTTCTTTTTCTATAGCAGCGTAGAATTGCATTGTGTAGATGTACCATGATATTCTAATCCACTCATCTGCTGATGGGTATTTAAACTGTATCCAAATCTTAGCTATTGTAAATTGTGCTGCTATGAACATTGGGGTGCATATATCCCTTCTGATTGGTGTTTCTATTTCCTTGGAATATATTCCTAGAAGTGGGATTACTAGGTTAAATGGCAGTTCCATTTTTAAATTTTTGAGGTAACGCCATACTGTTTTCCACATTGGCTGCACCAGTCTGCATTCCCACCAGCACTGAAAGAGGGCTCCTTTTTCTTTGTATCCTCCCTAGCACTTGTTGTTTATTGATATTAGCCATTCTGACAGGTTTGAGGTGGTATCTCATTGTTGTTTTGATTTGCATCTCTTGGATGATTAGTGACTTTGAGCATATTTTCATATATCTCTTGGCTTTCTGAATGTCCTCTTTCAAAAAGTATCTATTTTGGTCCTTTGCCCATTTTTTTATTGGATTGTTTGTCTTCCTTTTGTTAAGTTGTATGGGGTCCTTGTAAATATTGGAGATTAAACCTTTATCAGAGATAACATTGGCAAATATGTTCTCCCATGCAGTGGGCTTTCTTATTGTTTTGTTGATTGTCTTTTTTTTTTTTTTTTTTTTTTTTTTTTTTTTTTTTTTTTTTTTTTTTTTTTTTTTTTTTTTTTTTTTTGCTGTGAAAAAGCTTTTTGTTTTGATGTAGTCCCATTTACTTATTTTATCCTTAGTTTCTCTTGTGCTAGGTTCTGTGTCTGAAAAGATATCGCTACAACATATGTCTGCAATTTTGCTGCCTATGGAGTCTTGTAGGATTTTTATGGTTTCTCATCTTATATTCAAGTCCTTTAGCCATTTTGAGTTTGTTTTTGTGTATGGTGTTAAGTTGGTGATCTAGTTTCATTTTTTTGTGTGTATCTGATCAAATTTCCCAGAACCATTTATTAAAGAGACTGTTTTGACTTCATTGTATACACTTGCCTCCTTTTTAAAATATTAATTGAGTATAATGGCTTGGATCAATTTTGGGGTTCTCTATTCCATTCCATTGGTCTATATGTCTGTTCTTGTGCCAGTAACAGGCTGTTTTGAGAACCGTGACTTGGTAATATAGCTTGATGTGTGGTATTGTGATCCCTCCACCATTGTTCCTATTTCTCAGGATAGCTGGAGTTACTCAGGGTCTTTTTTATTTCAGATGAATTTTTGGAGAATTTTATCTAGTTCTTTGAAATATGCCATTGGTATTTTAATAGGTATTGCATTGAATCTGTAGATAGCTTTAGGTAGTATGGACATTTTAATGATGTTGATTCAACCAATGCATGAACATGGTATATTCTTCCATTTACTTATGTCTTCCTCTATCTCTTATTTCAATGTCCTGCAGTTTTCTAAGTACAGGACCTTTATGATCTTAGTTTATTCCTAGGTATCTTAATTTTTTTTTGGTTCAACGGTAAATGTGTTTGTTTTTTTCCCATTTCTCTTTCTGTGAGTTCATTATTGGTATATTAAAAGGCCATAGATTTTTGGGTGATAATTTTGTACCCTGCTACATTGCCAAATTAATTTATTAGGTCTAATAGTTTTTTTGATGGAGTCTTTGAGGTTTTCTATGGGTAGTATCATATCATCTGTGAATAAAGTCAGTTTTACTTCTTTTCCAATTTGGATGCCTTTTATTTCTTCTTTTTGTCTGATCACTTTGGTTAGTACTTATGATGAAAGTGGACATCCTTGTCTTATTCCTGTTCTTAGGGTAAATGGGTTTAGTTTTTACCCACTGAGTGTGATGTTGGCTATAGGTTTGTCATAGAGGGCTTTTATTATGTTAATGTCTGATCCCTTTGTTTCCACTTTGCTTGGAGTTGTGTTTCTTTTTTTTTTTTTAATCAAGAAAGGGTATTGGATTTTGTCAAATGCTTTTTCTGTATCAATTGCTATGATTATGTTATTTTTGTTTTTCAATTTGTTTATGTGATGTAACACCTTTATTGATTTGCTGATATTGTACCATCCTTACATCTTCAAAACAAATCCCACTTGGTCATGATATATGATCTTTGTAACGTATTGCTGAATCAGATTTGCTAGAATTTCTTTGAGGATTTTATCATCTATGTTCATCAAGGATATTGGCCTATAGTTCTCTTTTTTGTGGTGTCTTTATTTGGCTTTGTGATTAGGGTAATGCTGCCTTCATAAAAGGAGCTTGGAAGGGTGCCTTCTTCTTCAATTTTTTGGAATAGTCTGAGGAGGATAGGTTTTAGTTCTTTAAATGCTTCATAGAACTCCTCTGTAAAGCCATCCCAACCAGGGCTTCTGTTTGCTAGAAGATTTTTGATCGCTGTTTCAATTTATTTGGTAGTTATTGACATATTCAGGTTTTTTTATTCTTCTTGGTTGAGTTTTTGGAGCTTGTGATTTTCTAAGAATATGTCCATTTTATCTAGGTTTTCCATTTTGTTGGAATAGAGTTGCTCATAGTATTTTTTCATAATCATTTGTATTTCTGTGAAATCGGTTGTTACTTCACTTCTTTCATTTCTGATTTTGCTTATTTGGGTCTTCTCTTTCTGCTTCTTGGTGAGGATGGATAGAGGTTCATCAATCTTGTTTATACTTTCAAATATACTTGTGTGAGGTTTTTCTTCCCTATATATGGGAAGTTTTCTGTCATTATTTCTTCAAACAGGTTTTTCTTCCCTATATATGGGAAGTTTTCTGTCATTATTTCTTGGTTTTGTTAATCTTTTGTATTTTTTTGTCTCTATGTTATTTATCTCCACCCATATCTTTATTATTTCACTTCTTCTGCTTATGCTGGGCCTTCTTGTTGCTCTCTTTCTGTTTGAGTTATAGGGTTAGATAATTTATTACCATTGTTTCTTATTTTTTGAGGTAAGCCTGTAGAGCTATGAACTTCCCTCTCAAGACTGTTGTCACTGTTTCCCATATATTTTGGATTGTTGTGTTTTTAGTGTTATTTGTTGCCATGTGCTTTTTATTTCTTCTATGATCTCTCTAGTAACCCATTGTTTAGTAGCATGCTATTTAACCTCAAGGTGTTTGATTTTTTAATTGTTTTTATTGTAGTTGAATTCTAGTTTTATGCCTTTGTGATCTGAGTAGATGCTTGATATCATTTCTATCTTCTTGAATTTGGAGAGACTTTGCCTGTGTTACAATATATGGTCTATCTTTGAAAATAATCCATGTGCACTTGAGAAGAATGAATATTCTGTGGCTTTGAGGTAAAATGTTCTGAAGGTGTCAATTAATTCCATCTAATCTAGTAAGTCATTTAGGATTGATATTTCTTTGCTGATTATTTGTTTAGAGGGTTAGTCCAATGGTGTTAGTGGAGTATTAAAGTCCCCTACTATGACTGTATTGCTGTCATTCCCTCCCTTGATATTCTCCAGAAGTGTTTTTGTTATGTATTTGGGTATTCCTGTATTTGGTGCCTATATGTTTACCAGAGTTATATCTTCTTGTTGGGTTGCTCCCTTTAAAGTTGTGAAGTGGCCTTCCTTATCTCTTGTTATGTCCTTCATTTTGAGATCTAATTTGTCAGATAAAAGTATTGCTACCACAGATTTTTTTTTCATTTTCATTTGCCTGAAAAATCTTTTCCATCCCTTCACCATCAGTCTGTGTGAATCCTTTTTTCTGAGGTGGTTTTCCTGTAGACAACAGATATATGGGTCATGTTTTCTTATCTAGTCAGCTACCTTATGTCTATTGATTAGGGTATTTAATCCATTTATATTTAAAGTGATAATTGATAGGTACTTGTTTGTTGCCATTTTTATTCCTTATGCCTGTGTTCCTTTTTTACTTCCTATTTCATCTTTTTTATAGAAGACATTTTAGCATTTCTTGCATTCTGGTTTGTTGGTGATAAACTCTCTTAGTCCTTTTTTTCTTTGTAGTTCCTGATTACTCCCTCAATTTTGATTAATAGCTTTGCTGGTTACAGTATTCTTAGATTCAGACCCTTTCTTTGCATGATTTTGTATATTCCATTCCATTCTGTTCTGGCCTTATGGGTTTCTGGTGAGAAATCAGCTGCTAGTATGATGGGGGATTCTTTATAGGTAACTTTCTATCTCTCTGGGGCTGTTTTTAAGATTCTTACTTTGTCATTGGTGTTTGCCAATTTAATTATAATGTGCTTTGGTGTCAGTCTTTTGGGGTTCATTTTGCTTGGGATTCTGTGAGCTTCTTGGACTTGTGTGAGGTTTTTCTTCCCTATATATGGGAAGTCTTCTGTCATTATTTCTTCAAACAGGTTTTCTATTCCTTGCTCAGTTTCCTTTCATTCTGGTACTCCTATTATGTGGATGTTGTTTTATTTTGTGTTGTCCCAAAGTTCCCTTAGGCTCTCCTCCTGTTTTTTATGTTTTTTTTTCTATATTCTGCTCTGCTTGAGAATTCTTTTTTACCTTATCTTCTAGCTCACTGATGCAGTCCTCTGCTTCTTCTAGTCTACTGTTGGTGCTTTCTATTGAGTTCTTTATTGCAGTGATGTCATTTTTCATTTCTTTTTTATCCTTTATTTCCTCTTGATTCTTACACATATTGTTGAATTTGTCTTCTTATCTTTTCAGCAACCTTATGACTATTTCTCTGAATTCTTTCCCTGACATGTTCCTTGCTTCCATTTCATTGACTTCCCTTTCTGGTAATGCCTCTTTTTCTTTCATATGCAGGCTGTTTTTTTTGTCTCCTCAATTATCTCTCCTTTCTGGGTATCTGGTTATATACCTCTCTCTCTCCTGAGTTGAGTTAAAGACACAGAATACCACACAACAAGGCACAACACATAAGGCACTGAACACAAATGTATTCATGATACTAATAACCTCAAATAAAGGAACCACCAGAGATAAGAGTATTAGTGGAGGGGAAAAAAAGAGTGTAAGAATGATACTGAAAAAAGAAATAAATGTAAGAGAGAAAGAGAATAAAAAGAAGGGGTGAAACTATATGGGAGAAAATTCCAATAGAAGAAGAATTATTCCAAAAAAATGAAAACAACTAACATCCAGAGATAAATGCAAACTACAAACAACAACAATAACAAGCAAAAGAAAGAAAAAACAGATGCAAAAAAGAGAGACAAATAATCACACAAACAAGAAACAAAAAAAAAACCAATCTAATCAACAATAAAACAAACAACAACAATAGGACAGAGAGAAAAGTGCAAAGCAAAACAAAACAATAAAAACATAAGACAACAACAAACAAAGAAACATAAAAGGATGAGAGGAAAGAAAATTTGGATTATGAAGAAAGAGAAGAGTGAAGTGTGTATGGACTTGGAGTAGGGGATCAGAAATTAGACATATAAGTAGGATGAATTTTTAATGGGATAAAAAGAAGGAATAAGGAAAATCTAAAGCAGGTATTGAGTAAGAGAAACAGAAAAACAAATGGGGAAAAATGAGAAAGAGAGTGTTGGCATAAAAGTAAAAGTTGAGATAGAGTAAAATATGCTAAAGGAACAATGAAAACAGAATGTAGAATACTAATCCCAAAATAAAATACAATAAAATAAAGAGAAAATAAAATGACACTTAAAAAAAAAGGTAAAATAGTGGTAGTAATAATGTTGATTAAAAATAAAAATATAATTAAAAAGGTAAAAACAAGAGAGAAAAAAAAGAAAAATTTAGTTTCTTAAGTAAAAGATAAATAAAAATGTGCGGTACTGAAGGTCATTCACTTCCTCTACTGTTCTGTTTGGCATGGCTGTTTCCTGTTAGGTTGTCAGGACAGTATTGAAGTTCCCTGTGTTCCACAGCTCCTTGTAATCCACAATCCTGTTTTCAAGCATGCAGTATTTCTTTGTTTCTCAGCTGCCTGTAGTCGTATTTACACAAGATTCAACTTGTGATTCAACCTCTGGGTGACAGTATTTCTGTATTGACATCTGGGGCTATAAGTCCTCTCTACCCAGTATTTAGACTTTGTTTTCCCTGCCATACTCAATACTAGTTTGGGGAAATGGACTCCCCCAGAATTGGTTTTCTGGTCATTTCTCCCCACTCTGATCCTCAGGTTCCACAAAAACAACTTTTCCCTGCAGTCTCTGAGATTATTTTTCATTGGGTTATTCTATGTACTGGGTTTAGTGATCAAAAGCAAGGATTTAAAGAGAAAAAAAGAGCCAGAATAAGTGCACAAACTCATGATTTTTTTGCCCTGGCACTGTGCCTGATTCTCTGTACATCTCTGTGCATGTCTTTTTCCCCCTGGCACAGTGTAGCTGGTATACTGATAAAAATGCAGGCTGCCTGTTTATGCCCATCCTAGCTCTGGGTTAATTTCTAGAGTTCCCTTCTACCAGCAGCCCTGTGGATCCTCTTCTACATTCATGGACTACACTTTTCCCAATGGCTACAGATTTTATGGGCACAGACTTCCTCTGAACCTATATGTCCTGCTGCACATGTTTCTCTCTTCAGCCTGGATTGCAGACCTTACCTTCTCTGGACAAAATCTAATCTTTCTGTGAGAAACGCAGAGCTCATCCAAGTCCGCATATTTACACTGCTTGAGAGGAGGTGTTCATGGTTTTGCAGCTGGTTTCTTATTGTGGTTGTAGGGTCCTGGGAGGTATATGATTCTTCCCAGTTGAAGGTTAAGGTTAGGCTTCGGATCACAGCCACTCTCCTTTCAAGATGGCACAGTCTCTGCGGCAGAGCTGGTCTCTCCAGGAGAGATTTCAGCAGCAGTGAAGGCTGCCCAGTTAGGGAAGCCCGGACTGGCATTCCCCAACAATCCCTTGGAATATAGCTGTCCCTCACTCACAAATAAACTCCCCATATGTCCACATACTCTCCTTTCATTCTCTCATTACATACTATCTTGCAGCCTGTCTTCCCTTTGGCAACCATCGTTGATCCCCCAAACCAGTTTTATTTTAATTATAAGGTTAAAAAAATCTTTGACAGTATACGTTTGTACTCTTGTTTGTCTATTAACATTGATATTGTTTATTAACATAAAATGTACCTAGTATTAGGCACTTTAAAAGTAGAAATTACAGTGCATATAATTTTACAGTCTAATTAATCAGTTTATCATTTATTTTAAGTTTATTTTTTAATTTAAGTTCTTTATTGTTTAATGTATTGCAAAAATATCCTTCACCCCTCCCCCATTGACCTCTCTGAAGCCACCTTAAACTCCAAGCACATGCCCTCACCCCTACCACTTCTGTGTCCATTGGTTATGCTCATATGCATGCATAAAAGTCCTTTGGTTGATCTCTTATCCCCTTACCACCTGCCTTTCCTTCATAGGTTCAATAGTCTATTCGATGCTTCTATTACTCTTGTTCTGTTATTGTTCATTAGTTTATATTGTTCATTATATTCCACAAATGATGAGATCATGTGATATTAATTTTCTCTGATTGGCTTATTTCACTTGGCATAATGCTCTCCATTTCCTTCCATGCTCTTGCAAATGGTAAGAATTCCTTTGTTTTTACTTCAGCATAGTATTTTATTGTGTAATTATTTGAGAAAGTAGAAAAAAGGTTGGAGCGATCACAAAAGCAGATATCAAGCTATATTTTAATCCACTCATCTGCTGATGGGCACTTAGACTGTTTTCAAATCTTAGCTATGGTAAATTGTGCTGCTATGAACATAGGGGTACATATATATCCTTTCTGATTGGGATATGTTCTATAAGAGGGATTAATGGGTCAAATGGCAGTTCCATTTTCAATTTTTTGAGGAAATGCCATAATATCTTCCACAGAGGCTGTTCTAGTTTGCATTCCCACCAGCAGTACAAGGAGGTTCCTTTTTCTCCACATTCTCTCCAGGACTTGGCATTTGTTGATTTGTTGATGATAGCCATTCTGACAGGTGTGAGATGGTGCTGCATTTGTTGTTTTGATTTGCAGCTCTTGGGTAATTAGTGACTTTGAGCATGTTTTCATATGTCTCTTGGCCTTCTGTATGTCTTCTTTCAAAAGGTGTCTATTTAGGTCCTTTGCCCACTTTTTTATTGTATTATTTATCTTCCTTAAGTTAAGTTGTAAGAGTGCCCTATAAATTTTGGAGATTAAATTCCTATAGCATTGGCAAATATGTACTCCTACGTATTGCGCTATCTTATTGTTTTGTTGATGGTTTCTTTTACTGTGCAGAGGCTTTTTATTTTGATGTAGTTCCATTCGTTTAGTTTCCATTGCCTTAGGAGCTATATTGGTAAAGATATTGCTATGATAAATGTCTGCTATTTTGCTGCCGATGGCTTCTGCTAAGATTTTTAAGGTTTCTCGTCTTATGTTTAAGTCCTGTATCCATTTTGAGTTTGTTGTTGTGTATGGTGTAAATTGTTGGTCTAGTTTCATTTTTTGCATGTATCCATCTAATTTTTCCAACACCATTTATTGGAGAGACTGTCTTGACTCCATTGTATGCTCTTGCTTCCTTTGTCTAATATTAATTCAGCATAATGACTTGGGTCAATTTCTGGGTTCTCTGTTCTGTTCCATTGGTCTATATATCTGTTCTTGTGCCAATACCAAGCAGTTTTGACAACATTGGTTTTGTAATATAGCTTAATATCTGCTCTTGTGATCCCTCCAACTTTTTTCTACTTTCTCAAGATTGCTGCAGCTATTTGGGATATTTTTTTTTACAGATGAATTTTTGGAGAGTTTCTTCTAGATCTTTGTGTGTGTTGGCTGTGGGTTTGTCATATATGGCCTTCATTATGTTGAGGTATGATTCTTCTATTCCCACCTTACTGAGAGTTTTTATCAAAAATGGTGCTGGATTTTGTCAAATGCTTTTTTCTGCATCAATTGATATGTCTATGTGATTTTTATCTCTCAATTTGTTATGTGATGTATCACATTTATTGATTTGCAGATATTGTACTATTCTTGCATCCCCGGGATAAATCCTACCTGGTCATGGTGTATGATGTTTCTGATATACTGCTGGATCTGATCTGCTAGAAATTTGTTGTGGATTTTGGCATCTATGTTCATGAGGGTATTGGCCTATAATTCTCTTTCATTGTGTTGTCTTTATCTGGTTTTGGTGTTAGGGTGATGCTGGCTTCGTAGAATGAGCTTGGAAGTGTTTTTTCCTCTTGAGTTTTTTGGAATAGTCTGAGGAGGATAGGTTTTAGTTCTTCCTTGAATGTTTGGTAAAACTCCCCTGTGAAGCTGTCTGGCTTTGGGCTTTTATTTGCTGGGAGCTTTTTGATGACTGCTTCCATTTCCTCCAAAGTTATTGGTCTGCTGAGATTTTTTTATTCTTCTTGATTGAATTTTGGAAAGTCTTATTTTTTTTCTAGGAATATGTCCATTTTCTCTTGGTTGTAATGTGTGTTGGAATAGAGTTGTTCACAGCATTTTTTTTTTTTTTACAATACTTTGTATTTCTGTGGGGTCTGTTATTATGCCTCTTTCATTTCTGATTTTGTTTATTTGGGTCCTTTCTCTTTGCTTCTTGGTGAGCCTGGCTAGAGGTCCCTCAATCTTGTTTATCTTTTCAAAGAACCAGCTCTTGCTTTCATTGATCGTTAGTATTTTTTTGTTCTGTTTTGGTTTCTATGTCATTTATTTCTGCTCTCATCTTTATTATCTTCTTCCTTCTGCTCACTCTGGGATTTTCTTGTTCTCTTTCTAATTCCTTAAGTTGTAGAGTTAGATAATTTTTTACACTTTTTTTTTTTTTTTTTTTTTTTTTTTTTTTTTTTTTTTTTTTTTTTTTTTTTTTTTTTTTTTTTTTTTTTTTTTTTTTTTTTTTTTTTTTTTTTTTTTTTTTTTTTTTTTTTTTTTTTTTTTTTTTTTTTTTTTTTTTTTTTTTTTTTTTTTTTTTTTTTTTTTTTTTTTTTTTTTTTTTTTTTTTTTTTTTTTTT
>PVJN01064613.1:0-10466 GCA_004026805.1 Lasiurus borealis
TTTTAAAATATATAGTTCTCTGTTTCTGCAATTTTTCCTCAAACTGCACACTAATTTCTATGCATTGCTTTCTTGATTTCATCTTTTAAAACTACATCAAATCTTAAAGTTATGGAATTTAATCTTTAATCATACGAGTAATAATACAAAGCCTCATATTTTAAAATCCAAATTATATTAGATTTGAAATCAGTACATACTCAATAGTACTTAACCCAATTTTTTCAGTAAGTGAAATTTAATTCAAGGTACTCTGTTACCTCCAACTAACGTTAGGGTTTTTCCACTATGTGAGAGATTACTTAAGGTAAGCATGTGCCACGGAACCTTTGCAGAATGGACTTGTGCCATCACATGAGCAAAATCCGAACACAGAATACAAGCTAACTCTACACCTTGATTTTAATTGTTTGAATTTAAACATTGTTGATAATAGCAACCAACTTAACAATCTTTGGAAAATGAAAAACAGATGAGAAGTCTTAGATCATCGTGAATCACACGGCAATGGAATTCAGCTTTAGATCACTGCTAGGACCTCCTGACAGTAATCAGGTTTGGTTTTATAATGATTTAGGGCAGTGACTTCCAACCACCTCCCCCTCCAAATTTCCTAAAGGGGACAGGGTTAGGCTAGGTCAGGAAATGCCTGATCCCTTTAAAATGCCATTTCTAAACTCGGGGGAGAAGGGACACAAGGCTGTCTTGATAGCAGTGCCTCTGAAGCCAGTGTAGAAGCAGAAGCAGACAGAGGCATGAGAGACTTCAGGGCTGAAAGGAAAATGAAACTCAGTGGAGCCCTTTTAAAGTCACCAACGTGAGGGAAAAGAAGCTCCCCCCTTAACACACCTGACGGTACCAGGCTGCTATCAGTATCCTAGCCCATGCCATTTGGAAACATGTCCTACTACCACCAAGGAAATTAAAAGCATTAGAATGAAAGACAGCTGTCAATACCCCATTGTGGTCTCAAAATTAATAAGTCTGCCTCTATTCCACCTATGGGAAAATTGGGCAAATTATAAAAAGAGAAGCTGATAACAAAGACATATTTTTCTTAGATTCCTGCAACCTCCTAAGGAAAAAGTAGGGGGTTTAAATTACTGAATGAGACACAGTATGTATCATGTTAAATAGAGTAGCTTTCAACCTTGGCAGCCCATTAAATCACCTGGAGGAGAGGAGGGGCTTCTCTCTTTCCCTTCCCTTCACCTCCCTCCTGGCATGAAGATGCTACAACCCGGGCACAGGGAGGCAGGCACGACAGGGAGGTGCCGCCATGCGGAGCATCAGTGGTGTGTGCCTGGCAGGCGGAGAAATGGGTAGTAGAAGAGCAGGTGACTGAGGAAAGAGAATTCCTGAAGAGTGAGAATATTGCTTACATTGAGGATAATGAAAGTCAGTTTTGTCAACGCCTAAGAAGAGGAAAGGCTAGAAAGAATACTGAGGTCTAGAGTTAAGACTCTGACCCACCAGAATACACTCATTTTTCTAGTTATACAGATGCAGCTACAGAAACAGTGGTCATAGATACACACATGTGTATACACGTATGTGTACACATCTATAGCTCCTACTTCTGTCTCCCAGGAGGGCCCAGAAGCAGCAAGACCACTAAGATCAGAGCCTGATTCCAGCTACCACCTTCCTCTCAAAGGAAGAAGGGTCAGGGCCAGGGCAGGGAAAGTACAAGATAAGCCTGGAACATCTTGTTTTGCCAGAAAGCAGGAAAATGCTCAAGGAATGATGGGAACGTGTCAAAAGGACATAAAAGGCAACTTAAAAGGGCACAGATCTAGGACAAATTGGCGCCAATTTGAGAATCAAAAATAAATAATGAGATCATCAGGTTACAATTTATTGAATAAAATGGGAATCCATAAATCCATATTGAGCCCTAACTGGTTTGGTTCAGTGGATAAAGTGTCAGCCTGTGGACTGAAGGGTCCCAGGTTAGATTCCGGTTGCAGTCACATCCTCAGTAGAGGGTGTGCAGGAGGCAGCTGGTGTTTCTTTCTCATCGATGTTTCTAACTCTCTATCTCTCTCCCTTCCTCTCTGTGAAAAATCAATAAAACATATCTTTTTAAATCCATATTGATATATAAGTAAATAAATGATAAATTTATAAGTAGAAGAGAAAGCTCTTTCTATTTTATTTTTAATGTATTTTTACTGATTTCAGAGAGGAAGGGGAAGGGAGATACAGAAACATCAATGAGAGAAAAATCATTGATCAACTGCCTCCTGCACGCAACCTACTGGGGATCAAGCCCGAAACCTAGGCATGTACCCTTGACTGGAATTGAACCCAAGACTCTGCAGGCCCCCTGCCAACACTCTGTCCACTGAGCCAAACCAGCTAGGGCGAGAAAGCTCTTTTTAATAGAACGTTAACTAATAAATGTAGATGAAATAATGAAAATAATCACCATTTGTCAACTATCACCTTGAAGTCTAAAAAAGAAGGAGCCATTCATGAATGTTGGGGCTTGTACTCGGAGATGTAACGAATAGGGTATTAGAATATGGGAACATCTCCTAACAAAATGCTAATTAAATACAAAGAGGATAATGGTGACTTCGTTGTGGAGAAAGTCTGCATTCAGCAACTTGACCAGGTGATCCCAGTCACAAGTGGAAGAGTGGAATGACACCATGTTTCCTCAGGCAACAGGCTCTGAGGAGCATGGCATCACTCCTGCCAGGCATGCAGGGCCCGGGTGTGGTCATGAGAAATACTGGACGGCCTCAGGTGAGGCCCTGCAGAATGAAAGGCCTGTCGAGGACATGAGAACAGGGAAAGACTGAACAATGGGTCTCATACTAAAGAAGATTAGGGGCATACCAACTAAACCTAGTATGTGTTCCTGAATAGCATCCTGGACCAGAAAGGGCGTCAGACATTGTTAGGACACTCGGTAAAATTTAAATGAGGTGTGTAAATTGTACAGAGGTTTTGTGTTAATATTTATTTTCTGATTGCTAACAAACCATCTTTCCATGCCTTCTGACATAGCCCTTTGTCTCACCCTCCCATTATGGGGATGCAGACATTCAAGGAAGGGGGGCAGGAAAGGAGCTGGGGGGGGGGGGCAGGAAAGGAGCTAGGCTGCCAGTCTAACAGGCCCTGGAAGGGGGAGGGTGGTGAAGGTGAAGCATGAGTGTCCTTCTTTGGGGAGATGCACAGTGTAGTATGTAGGGGTGATGGGGCATCCTATATAATAAAAGCCTAATATACAAATTGTCCCCTTGGGTGGTCATTCGACTAGGAGTTCGACTGGGAGACCAGGAGTTCAACAGCACGCTATGATGTGCACTGACCATTAGGGGGCAGCATGGAACATGGTGAGCATCGGTGACTGCTGCAACCTCTCACCAGCTACCTGGGGGTGGGGGTGACAGGGACGGAGGTACAGTGACAATGCAGGGTGTCTGCTGTGCTTGCTCTCACTCCCCTGCTCCATTCCCCCAGGACACCAAGGCTTGCATACCAGGGAACCCCCCCCACTACCCCTGCCTAACCCCCCACACCCTCACACCTCCCTTCCTCCCTTCTTCCCCATTACCCCGTGCTCAGGTGCTGGGCACCTGCAAGGAGCCTGCCCCACACCCATGCAGTGTCTTCTGGCTGAGCCAGGCCGCAGCCACCAGACCACAGGGGCCAGTTGTGCTCCCCGTGGGTTCGAGCATAAGCTTGTCTGCAAGGCCGGCCAGGAGAGTGTGTGCTGCTCACTGGCTTCCGTGAGGGGCCCCTGGGCAGCCCAGAGGCCCATGCTGTGCCCCAGCCTGCAGCGTTCAGCCACACTCAGCAGACCTCCTCATGGGAACTTGGGTGCCATGACATAGGCGGAGGGGGACGTATGGGGGCCTGGGACCCAGGTGCTGCCCAGGACCCAGAGGTCAGCTGGGACTTGCCCTTCCACTCCAGACGCTCACACTTCTATTGCCAGCCAGACCTAGGGACCACACCCATGCACGGATTTCTTGCACCAGACCTCTAGTCGTGTCATAAAAAAACCACATGGACAGATTAAATAGAAGGGGGAGAAAATTCTGTAAAATGTTAACAACTGGAAATCTAGGTGATAGGAGTGGAAAAGTTCTTTGCAATAATTGTGGAGGTCCAAAGCGCTTTTAAAACGGAAATTACTTATTAGTAAGGAATCACTGAAGAGCTGGCAAAAGAGACACCCAGGCAGCGTCTTTGACCAATTCAGTCTCCGGGAGGCAGGAATCAGAGACCAGTCTATTTGAAGCTCCTAGGAGAACACACCAACTTCCCATCCTACAATGTACCATGTTTATTCAATAAATGATGGATACTGCTGTTGGAACTACTATAGTTAGCATAACCCAGCATGTCGGTAGGCAGAACACATGTTTTTGCATTGATCTACCTTGAGCTGCAAAGATCCACCACGAGAGTGGAGGTTGATATTGTAAGCAGAGACAGCATTAGGAAGACTACAAGTAAAATATTGATAATGATAAGAAACCAAGTCTTTATTAGTATCATAAAACAATTACTGGATTTGATCTCAGATAAGGACACAAATTATTATAAAGATTATTTGTCCAAAAATGTTCACTTAATTTGTTCACAGGATTCAGGATTTAAAAGTATAAAAGTTGAAAGATCTCCAGCCTCTTTTCCTTCCCAGCATGCAATTAACATTGCCATTTGTGCAACTTGCTTTATTGTTAACTTTCCAATATATCTGGGAACTAAGACTAATGGAATATTTATGCTTCCTGCTGCGTATTATATGTTATTGCATTGTCTGGATGCAGCATACGTTATTCAGATCAAGGAACGTAAGAAATAAAAGTCGGGAAGACCAAACTTATTAGAACATCTACGATTTAAACAATGATGTTTTCTTGGGTCAAAATCTGTCCAGGCTTAACAGGCAGTTGCTGGAACAAAGCAGGAGCAATGGTACTTGGTAAGGGATACGTGGTGTCCTGATTCCAACAGACATGGCACATGAAGGCCAGACTTCAGCGGTTTTCCGCATTGGACTATTTTGAGTCCAAACTTTGCATACTTTGAAGGAATGCTGAACTACGATTTCATAAAAATAAAGCCACACTTCAGAAGAGAAGTTTATGCTTGTGAAAGGGGCTTTAAATTTCTGCTACTGCCTTTGGTGTGCACAGTCTTCGCGTGAATGTGATTTATTGAGCATTTGTCCCACCAGTGGGGCTCAGTTTCAAAACCAGCTGAAAACAAACCAGACCCATGAAGATGATGCAATATCCCTGGAATTTTGGAGACAACTCCATGAATCCCAAAACTATTTCTGGCCACTTGGCTAAACTCAGGGTACTGTTTGTGTCTGCCCATCTCAGTGAAAAGGCATTCTCTTCTGTGAAATATGACTGTTACCATCAGCACAACAAACCATCAAATTCATCCCCTTTGACTACATATACTCCACAATTCAGAGAATAACCAGTCTTTAACTACAATATTTGCATTCACCTTATTGAATCAATAGCTGGCTGGAAGGCCATAACTATGCACTACTGTGTGACTGGTCTGTTAAACTGTGTTCTGTATGTCTCTTGTATTAGTAGTTAAAATCTTACTGGCATGGCCAATATGTTCTAGTGTATGTAACAGGCTATCAAGGAAACCTCTGTGCAGCTTCCATGTGTACAAATTTCAAATTATGGAGTCTTCCATTAATAGCAAACACTTGGCCCTAGCTGGTTTGGTTCAGTGGATAGAGCATTGGCCTACCAACTGAAGAATCCCTCAACTGCAGGCTCAATCCCTGGTCCTGGTGGGGGCACATGTAGGAGGCATCCAATCAATGTATCTCTCTCACATCAATGTTTCTCTCTCTGTGCCGCACTCTCTCTAAATATCAATGAAAAAAAATATCCTTGGGTGAAGATTAATCAAACAAAACAACAACAACAAAAATAAAACAACAACAAAAATAATAGCAAACACTAGTTTCAGAAAAAGGAAAAAAAAACTAAACTTACTAAGCTCCAACTATGTGCTATGCACACACAATGCTTGTTTCTTCTGCTACACATTAATACATAACTGAGTTCTGAAATAAAAATAAGCAAAAACAAGCTACATACTCCCAGACAGTATTAATACCAAAAACCATGAAGCAAAAAAGTTTAACAATCTAGTAGCTAAGGTCCCTTCGTACTTTAAAATGTTATGTCTCAGACATGTGAAGAAATTATTTCCAAGATAAAGTAACTAGCCCTAGCTGGTTTGGCTCAGTGGAGAGAGGGTCAGCCTGTGGACTGAAGTGTCCCTGGTTTGAATACAATCAAGGGCACATATCCAGGTTGCAAGCTCAATCCTCAGTAGGGGGCACGTGCAGGAGCCAGTCGATCAATGATTCTTTCATCATTAATGTTTCTATCTCTCTTACCCTCTCCCTTCCTCTCTGAAATTAATAAAAAGATACTTTTAAGAAGATAAAGTAACAAGACATTACATTAATAACCATTTTAACTTGATAGTACTGTAAAATTTCAAGTCAACACTAAACATCCATTGAATACCTACCATGGACATACTGAAACTTACCAAGAACAATGGTTATGAGTTAACTACTGTACCTGTACAAACCTGCATGTGTGTGCACAGATGGTTTCTTAGATTTGCTTTACTATAAATTACTAATGCAAATTCAGATTTATGAGAAAAACACCTAGATATTGTGTCTGGAGCCCCAGTTATTGTCAGGAGACAGCAATGAGGGTTTGTGGATTAATATTTTAATTCAATCACCACCAAGAGTCTCAAAACTCAGAATTCCCAAAGTTCCACTTACACAAGCAGTGATGGTAAACTCTCTTCCAGCTTCTATTTTAACTGCAATGGGAAACTGCAGAACTTCAGAGTTGGCAAAATTATGTTCCTTTGTCTTACAAATGAGATAACCAATTGTAAAAAGAGGGAAAATTACTTTTCAAAATAACAAAATTAATTAATAGGCATCTTGCTTCTGAGTATCAACATCTCTCATTCCACCTTTCTCTTCTAAACTGTCAAGTATGAATTTTAAATAGGTTTTCTGTCCCATTTCACTACTGAGCTTGGAATGGCCCTCTGGGTGGTTTTTGGAAATTAACTACCAGTAACTGTACTGAGTCCCTAACATGGCCTTTCATCCCTCTTAATCTTGTTATCTCGAGAAGAATTCACTTTTATCTCAGTCAGGCCAACCCTAGGACAACATTTCAAGGTTTGTAAAAAGCTGTGGTCCTGCTCTTCACTATAAATTTGGGGTCAGGATTTATTTTCAACCGCAACTACTATCTAAGGCAGGAGATAAAAAGGACTAAAGCTTTCAAAACACATTATATTTCCTTGGCAACAGCATGGATGGGTGGATTTCCCCACGAGGATTGGAAGTGTCTTTAAAAGCACGTATGAAACTAAAGCATCCTATGATGACTTGAGGGAATCCCAGAAGGAAAAAATAGGATCAGAGAATAATAAAGCCAAGGGGAGGGATGGAACCCAGAATTTCACACCACCGGCCTCGTGTGGTCACTGTCTCAGCCTGCACCTTTGATCCCTCAAACAAAAAGAGAAGCCTGCCGAGACCGGTTTGGCTCAGTGGATAGAGTGTCGGCTTGCGGACTGAAAGGTCCCAGGTTCGGTTCCAGTCGGGGGTATGTACCTTGCTTGCAGGCACATCTCCACTGTGGGGCGTGCAGGAGGCGGCTGATCGATGTCTATCTCTCATCCATGTTTCTGACTTTCTATCTCTCTCCCTTCCTCTCTGTGAAAAATCAATAAAATATATATTTAAAAAAAAGAGAGAGAGAGAAGCCACCTTTACAAGAGAAGCCACACTTCCCATGAACTAAAAGGCAGGCCAGCTGTTCAGGGCAGAAGCACAGGCACTGGCACGCACGTGGCGGGGCTGGTCTTTTCTGCTCATGGGCTCTCCATACACACCGATGGCCTAACATCAGCTAAAGAAGACTGACATCCCACCTCACTGGCATGGAGGAGCACACGAGGAAGGCCAACTCTCTCCAACGGAAGACCCTGGCTTCCCTCCAACTCCCCGATGAACGAGGGTCACAAAGCTCATTGCCTGGTGAGAATCATTTCAGCCTGGAGAGTGCCCAAGGCCAGCATTCCTCATCCCCTACAAAAGCAATCTGTATGGTTGGGGTGGTGTGAAGTAAGAGCCATAATTTTGGGGAAGGGAGGTCTCCAGAAAGTAAAATTCAACAAACTGTGACAGAAGTTTTGGCGTTGACATTTGCACTGCTGTAAAACTTCAAAGACTTGGTGCAGTTGATTTCTTCTTTTTCTGCATAGACATCATTGCATATTTTTAAAAATTAAAAAAAAATAATAGATCTTGGGAGGCAGGGGGAAAGGGATAGATAGATGTGGAAGAGAAACATGTACTGGTTGCCTCTCACAACACACACTCCGACCAGGGATTAAACCCACGGCCTGGAATTGAACCCCACCACCCTTCCAGACGATGCCCCAACCAACTGAACCACACCAGCCAGGGGCTCATCTTTACTCACTTATTTTTAACAAAGGGAGCTCCAGGTTGACTTTAAGAGCTTATTAAAAGAATAAAGAAAGCCTGAGTTCTTCTGAAAATAAAAATTATAAACCAAGGAGAAATGAATAAATATGACATACTTCAGTAATAAATGCAATAATAAACAGGTCTGGATTAGCAGAAGAAACCATTTCCATGAAACCTACTCCAGCTTAGTGATACCACATAGCCCGAGGTCTGAATCAGAACCCCACATCAGCCGTGATTAAGAGGGAGGACACAGGCACGGCCCATGGAGGACAGGGTCGTCTTCATTGAACTGCTAGCTCCTCACATCACCCAAACAGTTGAAAGCGGATATTACTGGCTCACAAAGGAATCCCTCTTTGGGGGCGGGGATAGCATCCTGAACCCCATCATCACTATTTCCCATCAGCACACCTGTCCTCTCTGGAATGCCTCTTCCCCGTCTCTTCAGAAGGTTAAACGTCTGGTCACTCCCAGGATGATAAACTCCCTGTCTCATAACCAATACAGAGGAACGTCCACTCTCATAACCAATTCAAAGTTAGCCCCGCTCTCCATGACCAGCTAGATTTTCAGCTCAGGAAACTCCGTGTGGATGGGAGAAGGGAGAGGAGAAGAAAGAGATGCCACACTAGGAAGGACGCACTGTTCCTTGCTCCCTTCGAGCCTCTTCTGAGCTCCAGGTCATCTAAGAGGTGGTAGTGAGCTTTTTTTTTTTTTTTAAATGAAACAGAAGTGAAAAGAACAGGAAAAGACTAGGTTGGATTACATGTAAGTGTTATTTCATTAAACTTTTTCACTCATTTTATGGAGGTGTATCCTGGGTCAGAATGTAAAATGTATTTCTTACTTCTGGTTAACAGTTAAAAAAAAAAAGAGTCACTTCTTTCGATCTTGAATGGTAGGACTATTACAATAGGGTGGTTACAAGGTGGTCTTGGGAGCCAAACCACCTGGATCCAAGTCCCAGGTACTAACTCTCTCTGTGCCTGAGTGTCTGTCCTTATGGACAATGAGAACAGTAATAGATCCTGTATCATGGGGTTGTTGGAAGGATAGAAGAACTAACACGTGGAAAGCCTTCAGAATATGCCAGTGGTGATGAGCTCTTGAGGGGAAGGGGGGTGGAAGAAAAAGCAAATGCCTCCTGACCTACCTGGTGCCACAGCCAATCTGCTCTCTACTGCTTTCCAGTGCCTCTGACTAACTGGACGGCTGCTGACAGCCTCTGCAGGGGAGGCTCCTGCTGGGGCTCTCTTGTGGAAATCTGCATGAATTTCTGAGAGGCATCTCTGAGGGTTCCCAGGGCACACTTCCCTGACATGAGAAAACCAACATCCCCCACACCTCCTTACCAGCAGACTCCTAATGGTCCGGATGCTGGGTTCCACTCATCCGTATAAGCTTCATGCCTGGGTTACCAGAGAGAAAGCTGAAGCCAGCCTCCTTCAGCGCTGTCTACCTGACCCACACTAACCCTGAGAGACTTTCTCCGCAGTTCTCTTTTCCAATCCCACATAGCACGCCTGTCACTTTCCCAGTGTGCCATCAGGTAATGAAACACTGGTCTCCTCTTGCAGAAATGCCCACTCTTCATGAGTGATTTCCTTGGCAAGTCCCCTTTCCCAAGACCTCTTATGGGGACCACCTCATTTCCCAACAGCACAACATCCCCAACACCTCTCCACCTCTTTCTTCCCACTTCAATTCTTAGGGGAAAGACTTGTGAGGGATCGAGGTGGTTTGTAGCGGTGGCTGCAGTATTAGCAGTTTCTGCCTCCTTTTAATAATTGTGAAGGAGGCCCTGGCCAATTTGGCTCAGTGGATACAACGTCAGCCTGTGGACTGAAGGGTCCCAGGTTCGATTCCAGTCAAGGGCATGTTCCTTGGCTGTGGGCACATCCTCTGTGAGGAG
>PVJN01064614.1:0-10466 GCA_004026805.1 Lasiurus borealis
CTCTCTCCCTCCCTCCCTCCCGTGCTGGGCAAGTTGCCTTTGATGCATCTTCCCAGCCTGGTGACCTGGCAGGTGGGTTCATAGCGCTCGGGTGGTGGAGCCTGGGCGGCCGGCTGCACCCCTGGTCCTGAGGGGCTGACACCCGCGCCATGGTGGGGGCCTCCACCTTCGGCCTGAGGGCCACCACACCTCCCCCTTCCACCGAGACCCTCAGACCCCTTCCCTCCACAGCACCCAGATGGGCCTCCCCTGATGGCCAGTCCTGGGCAGGAGCTGGCCGTCTCTGTCCTCCGGTGCCTGTACCAGGGCGCCAGCATTGTATGGCCCCCACCCTCAGCCCCGCTCTCACAGGGATCAGAGGCTGCACACACGCGCAGCTCGCCCAGGGTCTTACAGGGTCGCCCGCCCAGAGTCCTAGGCAGGAGGAGGCCTCGTGCCGCAGGGGAGGCTCCCTGGACCTCAGGCTGATACGGGTCCGGTATTGTGCTGGGGAGAAAGAGCCGGGATGCAGAAGGGCCGCCAGGTGCTGGAAATGTGCGTGAGAAAACGGCATCTAAAAGGTGAGCAAGTCCTGACCGGTTTGGCTCAGTGAATAGAGCATTGGCTTGTGGACTGAAAGCTCCCAGGTTCGATTCCGGTCAAGGGCATGTACCTTGGTTGCAGGCACATCCCCAGTAGGGGGTGTGCAGGAGGCAGCTGATGGTTATTTCTCTTTCATCCAAGTTTCTCTCTTCCTCTCTATAAAAAAATCAATAAAATATATATTTTTTAAAAAAAAGATGAGCAAGTGCCAAAACCAGTGTGGCTAGAGTTGGCCTGCGGAGTGACCGGTTTGGCTCAGTGAATAGAGCATTGGCTTGTGGACTGAAAGCTCCCAGGTTCGATTCCGGTCAAGGGTATATACCTTGGTTGCGGGCACAGCCCCAGTAGAGACTGTGCAGGAGGCAGCTGATGGATGTTTCTAACTCTCTATCCCTCTCCCTTCCTCTCTGTAGAAAATCAATAAAATGTATTTTTTAAAATAAAAGATGAGTAAGAATTTCATCATGTTTTAACTCTCTTGGCCTGGAGTCTGATGTTTGCCCCTTTAAGGGGCCCATTGTGTGCAGGGGTGAGGTCGGCTGAGTGCCCAGCTGCCCACAAACCCTGCGGGGAAATGCCAGGCGAAGAAGAAGGACAACTTCCAAGGCGGGGTCTGCAATGCTGACTCGATCAATGAAAAATGTGCCAACAAACATAAATGAAAGTGAAAACCTCGGAGACATTTCGGGTGTCCCCACCAGGGGAATGGGCAGTCCTGGGCCTAAGTGTCTTCCCCCACCGACCAGCTACCGGCCATGTGGAGTAACTCTTAAAACCCTAGTCCTTGAAGAGCTGGGAGGTGCACCTTACTCGGGACAGTGGGTCATGCTTTGCACCTTTTCCCCTCGAGTCCAAACCCATGCTGGTTATGTCTCACAGCTCCTGGCTTAGGGGTGCCCCCTTGTCTTTCCTTTTACTTCCTGTTACCCCCTCATACTGTGTTCATGCAGTGCCTGCCCGTGAATCGTCTCAGTGCATTCCTGTTTCACCGGGGCTCTGTTTTACTTTGAAACAGGCACGAATCAATCCTCTTTAGAAGTGGACTTCAATCATCTCGAAGTTGTGGAGACGCCTTCCCACCATCAGCAATGGCCTCAAAATAATAAAATAAAATAAAATAAAATAAAATAAAATAAAATAAAATAAAATAAAATAATAAAATAAAATAAATAATAAAATTATAAAATTATAAAATAAATAAATAAAATAAAATAAAATAAAAAAAGAACAAAAACCACCAGGCACCACCTGAATCGTCCCAGTACATGGACCCTGCCAACCACCTGCTCTGGCCATTGGGGGGAAGGCACCTCCAGACTTGGGGGGAGAACCCCCCTTCTGACAGCAGAAATGGCCCAGGCCTTGCAGCCACCTGCAGCCAGAGGAGAGCAGTGGGCAGGGGCTCCTGGGGGCGGGAGGAGGGGTGGGGGAGGGAGAGGACAGGAGCTTGGTTTGGGTGGTGGGGCTGGAGGAGACTCCTGGACACCCCAGTGGAAATGTCCACAGCTGCCAGAGAGGAAGCAGGGTCCAGGCAGCTGGAACACAGAGCCCCGGCCCCAGGGACACCCGCACTCAGGGGGGACAGGGGCTGAGAGGAGGGGACGGGGGCCCAGCAGTCCCAGCCTGCCTCTGCTTCTCCGCCCAACCCTTCTCCTGGGATGTTACCTCGGGGGGCTGTTCCTGGGGGCCCTGCCAGCCACCAGACAGTCCCCAGTTAGCTTCTCCCACCCTCCCCGCCCCGGGTTTCTCTCCGGGGGGCCCAGGCTGTGTCCGAGATCACACCTGCCGCTCAGTATGTCTTTACCTTCCTTCTTCCGCCTTTATGACTCTTTTCCCCAGTGCTGGGGCAGGGGATGTGGCCCGAGGTCCCCATCAAGCCCTGCTGGGTGAGGGGTGTGGCCTGAGGTCCCCCAACCTGATGCCAGGGTGGGGGTTGTGGCCTGAGGTTTCTCTTTTTCTCAGGTTCAAGGCCCCCAATGAATCACCATAAGCCCTGTTATGCTGTCTCGTTTCAGGGACTCACAACACTTCTGTGAACGTAAAGACACAAGGGCCCCGTGCCACACGGACCTGTGCCAGGGCCGACGCCCCCAGGCTGAGCGGGCACATGGCCATTGTGGCCTGAGAAAGCCCCACCCGTCACTGTCCCAGGAACGTGACAGGAGGAGCGGGAGAAGCGCCACGGAGGCCCACGCACACAGAAGGCGATTGCCTCACACTCTGGAGGCTGGAGGCCAAGGTCAAGGTGGCAGCAGGGCCCACTCGCTCCAAGGGCTCTAGGGCAGGAGCCCGGCCTCTGTCCTCGCTGCCCATGCTGCGGACCACCTGTGGCGATCCTTGGCTTGTGATTGGTCCTCCGATCGCTGCCTGTGTCACATGAGGCCCCCTCTCTCTGTGTCTGTATGTGCTCTTTAAAAAATAAATATATATATGTGTGTGTGTGTATATACATATATATATATATATATGAATACACACACACACACACACACTAGAGGCCCAGTGCACAAAATCCGTGCACATTAAAAGAGGGACCCAGAGTCAAGTCCCCACCCACCCGCATGTCCCTCAAAATCATGTGAGACCCAGACCCAGACACTCCGTCCCCATTGGGCTAGATCCAGACTCGGCCAGTCCCACCCTTGTCAAGTCCTGCCGAGCAAGTGGCATAGCTTCAGGTCCCCTGGCCCGGTGCCAGGATGGGGGTGTGGCCTGAGGTTCCCCAGGTGGAGCAGGGGGCATGCCTTGAGGTCTGGACACATGCTCGGGTTGTGGGCTCCATGCTCTGTGTAGGACATGCAAGAGGCAGCTGATCAATGATTCTATCTCGTCATTGATGTTTCTATCTCTCTCTTCCTTCTTCTCTGAAATCAATAATAATAATGATCATAATATATATATATTTATACACACACACATACAAGGGGGCATGCATGAGGTCCCCCATCAAGCCCCACCAGGCAGGGGACACAGCCTCAGGTCCCCTGGCCCAGTGCTGGGGCAGGGGTCATGGCCTGAGGTTCCCTGTCAAGCCTTATGGGGTGGGGGAGGGCCTAGCCTCGGGTTCCTGCTAATTGCTCGTTAAGGCTGCTTAAGGGAAGTTGGCCTCAGCTGTGGGTGCAGCCATCTTTGTGATGGAGTGATGGTCAATTAGCATATAGATAGGATATACACCGAGTGGCCAGGTAATTATGATCTCTGAACACATAATAATCTGGCCACTCAGAGTGTGTGCCTGTGTGTGTGTGTGTGTGCGTGTGTATAAATATATATATATTAATATCATTATTATTATTGATTTCAGAGAAGAAGGAAGAGAGAGAGAGAGATAGAAACATCAATGATGAGAATCATTGATCAGCTGCCTCTTGCATGTCCCACACAGGGCATCGAGCCCACACCCCGAGCATGTGTCCAGACCGGGAATCGAACTGTGACCTCCTGGTTCATAGGCCAACACTCAACCCCTGAGCCACATGGCTGGGCTGCTGTGCTCTCCTTAGCGGGACTCTGACCATTAGATTAGAGACCGCCTTGCTCCAGTCTGCCCTCATCTCACCTCGATGCCAACTGCAAAGACCACATTTCCCAATACGATCGCACCCACAGATCCTGGGGTGTAGGGTTTGGATATCTTTGGGGGGGGAGCACAATCCACACCACACGGATGGGGCAGAAGGAAGCCACACAGCAGGCAGGCACAGCTTTAGGCAGAAGCAAGTTTCCCCAGGGAGCGAGGGTGGAGAACCCTGCCAGCAGCTCCAGGGAGCCAGCCTGGGTGAAACCTCAGGAATGCAGAGTCCCAACTTCCTTAACTTGAGACAGTGAGAAACCCCGAGGCAAAGCCATCCCAAACAATGCCCCGGGCTAGGGGTGTCTTCTCCTGGTGTCTCATGTCAGGCCCCAACGTGTTTAGAATCTCAGCCACCACTTTTAACCCCTGCCAGCCCTGCAGGGGGTGGGGGGTGGGGGAGAGACGAGTGAAAGCAGCTTGCCCAGTTGTACAGCCCAGCGGCTCTGCCTGGGGCTGACCTTGCCCCCTGCCCGTGGCTGTGATGCACTCTCCCCAGCTGGCTCCAAGCCAGGCCAGGGGCCGAGCTGGTACCAGGGGCTCCTGGCTCTGAGTCCTGGCTCATAGGTGGACTGGTAGGTGGGAGGCCTCCTTCCCAGGCTCGGGATCAGCCTCGTCCCAGCCCAGCTGTGCCTCTGCCGCCTCAGAACTTGGACAAGGCCCTCTGCCTCGTGGTGCCGCAGCGGCCTCCTCTGCAAAATGGGCTCATGGGACCCTTCACCATGGGGCTCCGGTGGGGTTAAATGACGAAGGGCCTGGCTCTCAACAGCAACCTATTCCTTTTATTGGTCTTGGCTTCGCTGTCCTCATTTGCATATTGGTGAAAGGGCCTCTGGGTCCCTCCCAGATCCTGGGGTCACCTGCTTCCACTCCCAGGCTCCCTGCATGCCTGCACCCCTGTGTTAAGGATTAACTGAGGCGTGTTAAAGCATTTGAGTTTATTTGAGCAAAATGGGAATGGGGCCCACCGAACTGGAAGCGTGGGAGGTGGATGAGGGGGAAAGACTCACATAAAAAGGGAAGCAAAGTCGAAACCCGTTGGGCTCAGTGGATAGAGAGTCGGCCTGCGGACTGAGAGGTCCCGGGTTCGATTCTGGTCAAGGGCATGTACATTGGTTACGGGCACATCCCCAGTAGGGGGCGTCCGGGAGGCAGCTGATCCATGTCTCTCTCTCATAAATGTTTCTAATTCTCTATCCCTCTCCCTTCCTTTGTGTAAGAAATCAATAATATATATTTTTTTTAATTATATTTTTTTTTATTTTCTACAGAGAGGAAGGGAGAGGGATAGAGAGTTAGAAACATCCATGAGAGAGACATCCATCAGCTGCCTCTTGGATGGCCCCTACTGGGGATGTGCCCGAAACCAAGGTACATGCCCTTTTTTTTTTTTAATGTATTTTATTGATTTTTTTACAGAGAGGAAGGGAGAGGGATAGAGAGTTAGAAACATCCATGAGAGAGACATCTATCAGCTGCCTTTTGCACGCTCCCTACTGGGGATGTGCCTGCAACCAAGGTACATGCCCCCAACCGGACTCGAACCCGGGATCCCTCAGTCCCCAGACCTCTCCCTTCCTCTCTGTATTAGTTCTCCACCACCGCCGCGTAACAAAGAGCACAGAATGCAGTGCCTCAAACCCACTTCTCCTCCCGCGGGCTCTGTGGGTCATGGATGCGGGCACGGTGTACCCACAACTTCTTCAGAGCCCGGGGTTACAGTCCGGGTGTGGGCTGGGGTCACAGTCACCTCAGGGTTCAACAGGGGTGCATCCGCTTCAGGCTCAGGACTCGGCTCCTCTGCGGCTGGCGGTTCCCGGAGGGACTCAGCTTCCCCTCGGCTGGTGGCCAGAGGCGGCCCTGAGTTTCTTGCCTGGTGGGCCGGGTCTCCCCGGCGTGGCTACTGCTTCACTGGAGAGTGAAGGCGGGAAGGTGTACCGGAGAGAATCCCCGGGCGGAACTCAGTCTGGAAACAAATCACAGAAGCAGCAGCCTGTCACTCTTGTGTGTCTGATTCACCAGGTCCCGCCTCCAACTCTCTCTCCCTCTCCCTTCCTCTCTGAAATCCATAACAATATATCTTTTAAAACACACACACACACACACCAACACCAAAACCTCCGCAGGGGTTCCCCAGGGCAGGGGAATGTGGGAAACCCCTCCCTCTTTCCTTTCTCTAGAGCAGCGGTTCTCAACCTGTGGGTCGAGGCCCCTTTGGGGGTTGAACGACCCTTTCACAGGGGTCGCCTAAGACTATTGGAAAACACCTCTTTCCCATGGTCTTGGGAACCAACACACAGCTCCTCGGGGTAGCAAAGTGTAGCAATGTAGTTTACTGTTGTCATAGGAAGACTGTTACCCATGCTACACCACGATTCAAGGCAAAATTTCATTTATTTGTCATTAGAAATAAATATTTCACAATATACAATTACATATTGTTTTGTGAGTAATCCCTATGCTTTAATTATGTTCCATTTGTAACAACGAAAATACATCCTGCCTATCAGATATTTGCATGACAGTTCATAACAGTAGCAAGATTACAGTGATGAAGTAGCAACGGAAATCATGTTATGGTTGGGGGTCACCACCCCATGAGGAGCTGTCTTAAAGGGTCGCGGCCTTACGAAGGTTGAGAACCGCTGCTCTAGAGGTTTGAGGCCCAGGGCAGTCCTGCAGCCCGGAGCCCGTGGCATGCGGGACGGGGTGAGAGCAGGAACCTCTGTTCTTTGTGTGGGCGAGCGGCGGGGTTTGGTGCCAGTTTACTGCGAGGGGAGCGCGGCCAAGCCAGCTCTCCCCAGGGCATGGCTGGAAGTTCCCAAGGTACCCGAGCCCCGGCAATCCCGGGCGGATCTGGGATCACTTACCCGGCAGCGGCGGCGAGAGAAACGGCTCTTTGAAGGGTCTTTCTCCCGCCGCCGCCGCGGCCACAGGCACTCCCGGCTGAAATGTAAATGGTGAACACATTCTCACAGAAACAGCCAGCGCAGGCCGGCCGCTCGGTCAGGTCACCGGCACCCGCTCCTCCTCCGAGGTGCGGGCAGCCGCCTCACTGACTGCATTTACAAAGCAGAAAGGCCACTGGGCACCGCTGTCAGGGGAGGCAGGCCGCCACCAGCCCGACACAGCCTCCTTTGCTCTGCAGATTAGAAAGTAAATGGCAGGGCTCGGATTTCAAAGCGTTTTCTTAACACCTATTGTGCGCTCGCCCAAGGAGTCTTGCGGGTGGAGAGGGAGAAAGGCTCTTTCTGAGAACCGAGAACCTGGTGGAGGTCAGGCCCTTTCCCAAGGCCAGGCTGGGAGACCCCTGAGCCCCGGGTGACTTTCTAGAAGTCCTCCTTCTTTCTGGAAGGCGGGGGCTGTGGCCTCTCCGGGCTGCTGCGCTCGCCGCTAATCATCGGCCCGTGTTCAGTGTCTTTCAGTGTCGAAGGAGTGGAACCGAATCGCTGCAGGACGTCATTGGCCTTCTTCGGTCGCTAGGCAACGCCTCCTTCGCAGAGATGGACAGAACAGGTTGGGGGAGATACGGGCAAAGAAGCCTTCGTATTCCAGGTCAGCCCCCCGCTCCCCCTGGAAGGGGACAAGACAGGGAGCCTCTCTCGGGGCCACCCACATAAGAGGCTTTGTTGTCCTGCCTCCTCCCGGGCCCTCCAGTCAATGGCCGGACCCGGCGCCTCGGGGTGTGGCTGGTGTGGGTTACCCGGGGTGATCCCCAGGGGACTCCCGCTGTCTCATCGTCCGCTATCAGCAAGTGCCAAGTGTGGGTGGCTCGCCGGCTCCGTCGGTTGACTGGACGCCAACGTGAGAAATGTCGCCCAGCCGTGCGGCTCAGGATCCCAAGTCGGTTTCAACCGTTGGCAGCCACATCGGCGGGGTGGGGGGCTCGGCAGGCCTCTCCCCGGGATTTACGGTCAGTTCGCTGCCCCGCCCGGGTCCCCAGAGCTGGAGGCTGAGGGAGCAGGAGAGGGAGACGGAGATCGGGCTCAGCTCGGCGCTGACTGTGGCCTGACGTCCGCCTTCCTGAGCCAGCAAAACGGGAGACAAGACGAGGACCATTAATAGAGGAATAAAAGCATTTGGGGAGAATCTGTTATTTGTCCCGGGGTGCTGCCCGCATCCGGGGTCAGGTGGTTTGTGTCTTTAGGGTGCTGTGGACAATGTGCCTCCACCTCCTCCACCTTCTCCTCTACTTTTCTAATTCTCTCTTCAGCTATGTCTGTATAACGAACTGCTACACGGGCATTAAGAAGGATGGGGTAGCCGAAACCGGTTTGGCTCCGTGGATAGAGCGTAGGCCTGCAGACTGAAGGGTCACAGGTTTGATTCCGGTCAAGGACATGTACCTTGGTTGCGGGCATATCCCCAGTGGGGGGTGTGCAGGAGGTAGTTGATCAATGTTTCTCTCTCATCAATGTTTCTAACTCTCTATCCCTCTCCCTTCCTCTCTGTAAAAAATCAATAAAATATATATCTTTAAAAAAAAAGAAGGATGGGGTAGAGTGATCTTTGTCTGTGGACACAGAAAGAAGACCCTGATATTTTACCCAAAGGGGCAAGTTAATTACGCATAAGCACATGATAGAAACCTGTGCAGGACAGACATGGATGTCTGGTATACTTACGCAATGCATGCCCGAGAAGCATTTAGGTAAGTTTGAAGCGTCAGGCTGTGGATGGTGCTAACTCATCTATTGAATGTACCATATTTTCCGGCGTATAAGACGACTTTTTAACCCAGGAAAATCTTCTCAAAAGTCGGGGGTCGTCTTATACGCCAGGTGTTGTCTTATAGGGCGAGTATATCCCAAACTCTATATTTTAACTGGAAAAGTTGGGGGTCGTCTTATACACCCAGTGGTCTTATACGCTGGAAAATGCGGTATTCTGATCGTCTAAACCAAGACAAGTCATTGGTCAGAGTCCACACAAGGCCCGTAGCCTGTGGGTGATGCTTTCCCGGGGTCCCTTCTGGCACTTATCTGTCTTGGGGTGTGGCCCGCCTCCTGGACGAGGCTGTTTGTGTCTTCGGGGTGTTGTTGACAACATCCCTCCACCTCTCTATTTCCTGCAAAACGGGAGAAGGTCTGCGGTCCGGCGGGAATGGAGGTTCACCTCTTTTGACAGGACCACTTCCCAGGAAGAGCTGTGAGTCCAAGGGCTTTACCCCAAGAGGCCAGGGATGTCTGGGGCCTCCGTTTTGGGGTGTTGAGGCTGAGCCCGGGGTCAGGTGCTGTCAGCCTGCTCCCCTGAAGCCCCTCAGCCTCTGAGAGTCATGACTTGGATCCAGGCCACCAGGCATTGCAAATGGTAATGGCCTAAGTCGGTTATTCTGGCTAATTTTTTTGGCCAAAGAATAACTGTACTTTGAATATTTGCTCACCTAAAATGCTATTTTTATTGGGAAGGTCAGGTACATGATTCATTCTGTCCTTTTTATCAATTTGCAGAAAAATTGTTGGTGTCCTGGTAACCTCTATAGACCTCCACTTATACACACATAGATGTGTATAAATGTGTGTGTGTGTATATATATATATGTAACTAGAGTCCTGGTGCACGAAATTCGTGCACTCATGGGGTGGGGGTCCTTAGCCCGGCCTGAACCCTCTCACAGTCCGGGAGCCCTTGGGGGGATGTCCACCTGCCGCGGAGGCAGAAGAGGCTCCTGCCGCCACCGGTGCTGTGCCCACCAGCCATGAGTCTGGCTTCTGGCTGAGCGGCGCTCCCCCTGTGGGAGCACACTGACCACCAGGGGCAGCTCCTGCATTGAACATCTGCCTCCTGGTGGTCAGTGTGCATCATAGCAACCGGTTGTTCTGCTGTAGGGCTGAATGTGAGAGGGCGCAGGCCAGGCTGAGGGACTCCAGCACCCACACCTCCTCCTGGGCCCCGCTGGGAGGGCTGCCCACTGCGGGGAGGTGGGCCGCCGGGTCGGGAAGGGAGATGAGAGAGCTGGTGGCTCCTTTCAGACCTGGTCGCCCAGCGGCTCTGAACTTGGATGGGAGAGCACGTCCTGACTGTCTGGCTCCCACCGGACGGAGCACCCAGAGCTCAGATGTGGAGTGGCCAGGGGGCGGGGAGGAGAGAGCCAGCACACTCTTCCCAGTAAAACCTTTATTGATTTAGCAGCTGGCTTTGTCATAGAGAAAGCACCACCAGCTCTGCAGAGGGGCCTGGGGCCCCACGTCCACCCAGTGAGGGATTTGTGGGTCTTCTCTTCTCAAAAAGGGGTGGGGGCACGTTCCAGTCTGCGTCAGGCAATGACTGTGGGTCCACTGATGGGAGAGGGGCGGGCCTGGCTCCAGCAGAG
>PVJN01064615.1:0-10443 GCA_004026805.1 Lasiurus borealis
CCAGACTAAAGGAAGGTATGGGCAGGTTGGTGTTTTCTCTGGGGCTGTGTCATCTCAAGTATGTGCTGAGCATATCTTAATTTACTCTGCAATTACTCATACTCACCAGTACTCATTGGAAAAGTAAATAAAGAACCCTATAAATTATGATGAAAGAGATAGGGAACCATGAGAAATACTCTCTGCCAAGGATAGCCCAGACACAATGATAGATCCCAGAGGGGATTCTAGCCTTTAGGGAACCCCTAAAGTCCCCAGGGTTTGCATTTTCCATCTGGGTGTGGGCCTGTGACTCAGGCTGAATCACCACCACTGACCAGTCCAGCTGTTTTCATTTCCACAGCTGAGAGAACCTCCTTAGTCAAAGGTAGCCATTTATAGTGCTTTTTAAATTTGTTGAAGTGACTTCTACCTTAAAAGAGCCCAAAATAAATTCTTCTCTGCTTTTAGACTTATGATTCAACCTGGGAGCCAAATCCTAAATTACAGAAAAGGAAAAAAAGTAATTCCAACTCTACATTTAGAAACGACTCTTGCACTGGGACTCTTTTGATTTAACAGCACTTTCTAACATTGAGGAAAAAAGAAAAGAAGAAAAACACTAAATGCAATAAGAATGGTAACTTTTCAAATAAGTCTCCCCTCTCTCCCCACAATTTAGAACTTGAAAAAAATGGGAATTAAAATACTTCTAACTCTAATAGACAGTTCTATAGAATTGTTAGTAAACATATTTAAATGAAAATGCATTTATTTAGGAAGAATATATTTTATTAGCATTTACAGAGTAAAGTGCTAAAGTGCTAGAGATAAGTTAGATCAGACTCTGGCTTATTTCCCAGAAAATATATTATCTATGAAGAAAAGCATCATAATTGGTTTCTTATGCTACCCATGCAGGTGTCTCATGTTTAGTTGAAATTTAAACCAGATCTTCAAAGAGAAATCTACTTAAACTGGTAAAGGAATAAGACCAGGTACTAACAGTAGGTGTGTGTTTTCTCTGTATAGAAGAGTTTTAGATGCATGAAACTTACAATCTTCATAGAAGTGGAAATAAACTATAAATTAATAATGCTAGATTTATAGAATAACAACATACTCATTAAGGAGGAAAGAGGGCTCAATTTCAATTATGTTATCTTATTATAGATACATCTATCCTAATATATAAAAACCCTGCATCTGTCACATCCATAATGACTGGAGGCTCGACCTAATGCCCAGTCTGCGCATGCAGCAGGCTCTGGTGGGTGGGGACTTGTGGCAGTGGAGATGGGGATGAGGGTGGCAAGGCTGTACTCACACTCACTCACCACCACATGCAAGCACAGACACACACAGTGCCCACCAGCTCACAGCCTTTTCTTAGTTTTTCTAAGCACTTTAATGCTGATTAATATTGTCTACACTAAAAAAAGAGAAACATGCAAATTAACCATACCTCTGCTACTCCCACAAGCCATGTCCACCAGCCAATCAGGAGCAAGTATGCAAATTAACCCAACCAAGATGGCTATGGCCCTGGAGCAAGCAGGAGGCTTGGGTTTCCCTGGCAATAAAGGAAGCCAACCTTCCCACCCACCCTGGCCTCTGCTCAAGGCTACAAAGTTTCAATTATAGAAGATAAATAAATCCCAGATACCAGGGCTTCCGATTGGATTGCCAGGGGGTATGGCCAGCCTAAAAACCACCACAGGCCCCTTTCCCAGGCTGCCCTATACCTCAAGAAAATCCCTGACCTGGGACACCCTTCAGGGCAGACCAGCCAGCCCCCATCCATGCACCAGGCCTCTATCCTAGCTTATAAAAGAGTAATATGCGGATTGACCATCATTCCAACAAACAAGGTGTTCTTGTTCAGTCTGGAAACACTAGGCCCATCCTGCTATAAACCCAGCAGTAGGGTGTGTCTGTGCCAGTGATCCTGACTCTCCTGAATCACCAGGCTTCATTCCCCGAGTCTGCAGCCACCCCATGGAGCTCAATGGCTTTCCATGGAAGTGCCCTGCTGCTTCATGGTGTTCTCCTTTCATCTGTTCTTTTCCTTCAGTTTTGAGGCGACTGTCTTGGCTGAGACCCCTTGGAAGGCGGGCTTGCCCTGGTCTCTGGCCCTGTGACATCTCCTTGTTCAGGCTGCTTTCACACCTTTCCATAGAGTCTGAGGGAGTTCCAGGTGGCTCTCTTCACCAACACCCCAAAAGCAATCTTGAGGACTAGCATTTGGGAACATTGTACAAGAATGGAAGTCCTTGCAGGTTTGAAAGACAGTTTGAAAAGGATAACATAATTTAAGTAGCTGAGGTAAACTCATTGCTGACAGAACTAAGGTACCAGAAACCTGTGTTTTTATTATTATAATTTACTATTTTTTCTGATTCTTTTTGCTGTAGTATAGGTTCTTAATGGGATTTGTTCCATCAGGGGACCTCTGGGATTGACAGGGACAGTTTTGGTTTTTACAATGATTGGGGGATCTACAAGCACCTGGTGGCTAATAGCCAGGAATGCTACCCATTCTACAATCCAAGAACATTTTGGTATAAGGAAAAATTTCTCACATAACTTTGAAATAGCTTTCTAAACATGTATATAATTGAAATACTTATAGTATCTGAACCTAGAGTCTCATTCTATTTTACATATAAACCAAAAACAAAACAACAAAAAAAGTAGTGTGGGTTTAAAATGCAAAGGATTTTGTATTTTCCAGGAATATAACTACGGTGTAAATGTTTATGTTTATTTATTTGTTTTAATTGCCAAAATTACTCTGGGAATTCTTCTATCCCTCTGGTTTTAAGATCTAGACTGGAATTAGGCATCGTGGTGACTTTTCTGGTCTTGTTCCTAGAGCATCCTCCCTATTAACTGGAGGCAAGGGATCTGGACCCAAGTGGAAGAATACTTCTTCCTAAAGTTTAGAGAAGAGCTGCTATAAACTGGCTGCCTGAGGGTTCCTGGCCCTGGCTTGGCTAAATTTTACAAGTTCAGGAGACCTCCCAAGAAAAGATAATCGCAAGCTCATCCTTTCCATACCAGCCTAAGCAGAGAGGAAGCAATTTAGAAAGAGGGGAAAATCCAAACAGAGAGCACTCCTCACAGCACAGATGGCAACCCCTTAGCTGTGTCCTGGGAAAGCTCTTCTAACACAATGACCTACTAGGTCATTCCGTCAATACTGGCAAAGAGAGGCTACGGGGCTACTCCTATGGGGTATAGCCAGTACAATAATTTACGAGAGCCATTTCCTTTATGATTTTAAAAATAGTTTGAGTACTCTCTCAAAAAGGGGAAATGATTAAGCAATTATAACCTGATAATTATTATAGATTTTAGATGCACTCTTACTAAATATATTAGAATCAAATATTTTAATATTTATGGGAATATACTATGTTTCATTGTTCTCTTATTACATGCACGACTATATCAGAAAATTTAATCTGTTGTATTGTCATATAGGCTAAAGCATTTAGAAAATTTCCCCTAAAAGTTGACTGTACATTAATGCTCTGTAACTATTTCTTTTATTATACATTTCTCTCACAGTCTGCCCAATTCTCTTATTATTTATTTCAATGAAAAGATGATTTGAGGTCTTACAAATACATACATACTCACAGACAAACACAGTTGAAAAAAAAATACCCTGGAAATTATGTGTGTTTTTTATTATACTTTATAGCTAGTACATTTTATAAATCACATAAAGTGGTAATCCACAGTTTACTACTTAGAGTGTGGTTATGGATCAGCAGCATTAACATCACCTGGAACTTTTTTTAAATACAGACTTTTAGGTCACAGAATCAAAACATATATTTAAGAAGGTCCTCTTTGTGATTTACATGCATAAAAATTTTGAGAAGCCAAGATCTTGATCAAGAGTTAGCAAACATTCTGTACCTGGCTCGGTAGTAAATATGTCTGGCTTTGCGGGCCATTTAGTTTCTGTTGCAATCGCTCAGCCCTGCAGTTGTAGTGTAAAGGCAGTCCTAGATAATAAGGAAACAAATGTGTGTGGCTGTGCTTCAATAATACTTTATGAACACTGAAGTTTGAATTTAATTTCATTTTCACATAGCATAAAATATTGTTATTTAGTTTGTTCTCCACCATAAAAAAATGCAAACCTCTTCTTAGCTCATTGTGGATTTCCTTAGCCCGGGGCTATAATTTTTTTTTAATGTATTTTATTGATTTTTTACAGAGAGGAAGGGAGAGGGTTAGAAAACCAGAAACATCGAGGAGAGACACATCGATAAGCCTCCTCCTGCACGTCCCCTACTGGTGATGTGCCTGCAAGCAAGATACATGCCCCTGACCAGAATCGAACCTGGAGCTATAATTTTGATGACTTAGACAAAGTAAACTTCCACAAGGTAACTTTTTGTTAGAAATAATAGAATATTTGAAAAGCAAAATATGGAATTGCAAATACAATGGTTCTAGTCTCAAACATCTGCAAATTATACTAGAAACAAAAATAAAAGACAATAATGAAAAGAAAAGATGTCCTTTATTATGTATATAATATAGCTTATAGAATCTAATTAAAATTATAAAGAAACCATTTTCTTCAGATAAACTGAATTTACTCAGATATTTTTGTATACATATAAACTTTATGTTTTATATTCTAACAATACAATTTTATATTCTAAGTTTTTCACTAATAACATTTCATAAGCTGTTTACATGTTATTAAATGAGCATCCAAAAATGTTTATATTAAATGGCAGTCTAATAGTCTAATATAAGTGTGAGTCACATTTTATTAGGGCTTGGTATCTTAAGAAACTAGTGGAAAACACAGTACGGATGACTGAAAGGTTAGCAAATGCCAAATGACTACTCAGTTAAGCCTGCTAAACCTAAAAAAAGAATGGCTACAGGCATACCTTAATTATAGATTTCAGAAGATGAATAAAAACATCAATTGAAGGATCACCTCACAAAGGATGGGCACTTGGATACATAAAGGGAAGACACCTGGGTGTATTTTTGTTGTTGCTGTAAAGTTAATGGATATTTTTAAAAGCATTTTTTAAGTACACAAAAGATATTTGAAAAGTCTTAATTCTTCTGAATATGCTCCAGAAATGCAAAAGAAGTTCTACACACCTAAATAAAGGACAGCAAATTCTAATCTACTGTAATCATAATTCAAGACAAAAAGAAATTGTTGAAGTCATACTGAAGTGCTGGCAAAGACAGTCATTATACATTGCCTGCATGAAAACAAAAATAAAGAGAATAACATGGTTTCTCCTGTTTTATTTTGTATTATTTTTTAATTAAATCTTTATTATTCAGATTATTACATTTGTTCTCTTTTTCCCCTCCATAGCACCCCTCCACCCAGCTCCCACCCTTCCATCACCTCCCTCCCATTGACCTCATCCATAGGTGTATGATTTTTGTCCAGTCTCTCCCTGTACACCCCTCACCCCTTTTCCCCTGAGAATTATCAGTCCACTCCCTTTCTGTGATCCTGATTCTATTATATTCACCAGTTTATTCTATTGATCAAATTTTTAATTCACTTAATTTTAGATTCACTTGTTGATAGATATGTATTTGTTGTTCATAATTTTTTGGCTTTTACCTTTTTCTTCTTCCTCTTCGAAAAGAATATCTTTCAGCATTTCATATAATACTGGTTTAGATTTTATGAACTCCTTTAGCTTTTTCTTTTCTGTGAAGCTCTTTATTTGCCCTTCAATTCTGAATGATAGCTTTGCTGGATAGAGTATTCTTGGTTGTAGGTTCTTGCTATTCATCACGTTGAATATTTTTTGCAACTCCCGTCTGGCGTGCATCGTTTCTGTTGAAAAATCAGCTGACAGTCCTATGGGTGCTCCCCTGTAGGTAATGAACTGTTTTTCTCTTGCTGCTTTTAATATTCTCTCTTTGTCTTTTGCTCTTGGTATTTTAATTATGATGTGTCTTGGTGTGGTCCTCTTTGGATTCCTTTTATATGGAGTTCTGTGTGCTTCCTGGACTTGTAAGTCTATTTCTTTTACCAGATGTGCAAAGTTTTCAGTCATTATTTCTTTAAATAGGTTTTCAGTATCTTGTTCTCTCTCTTCTTCTGGCACCCCCACAATTCTGATGTTGGTACGCTTGAAGCTGTCCCAGAGGCTCCTTACATTATCTTCACATTTTTGGATTCTTTTATCTTCTTGCTTTTCCAGTTGAATGTTTTCTGCTTCTTTATATTTCAATTTTTTTACTTGATTCTTGCCTTCCTCTAGTCTGCTGTGAGGACTCTGTATAATAGTTTTTATTTCAGTCAGTGTCTCTAGTTGGTCCTTTTCCATCTCCTCTAGGCTCTCGCTAATTTTATTCAACTTTTCTAGCATATTCTTGAAAAACCTTGTAAGCGTGGTTTTGAACTCTATATCTAGTCGTTTGTTTTCCTCCATTTCTTTTTTTGTGATCCCTTCCTTTGTCTCGACATTTTCACTATGCCGGAAGAACTTCTGTGTTGGGTTCAGCCTTATGATACCAGACTTGCAAAACTGAAGAAGTCTCTGTTGAGCTTGGGATGGGTGGAGTCTCAGGGATTAAGGGACCGCCTTGCCTTCCAGTCGGCCCCGCCCTCCACGGCCCCCAAGTCTCACGTGAATGGGTAATCGCTGGAGCGGTTCTTGTGCCCGCAGTGTCCTTAGTGCCTCTAGACTGCTGTCTTCCCAGCTCCCCTGCGCTCCAGGAACACATAAGTCTAGGTCCCCAGGGTTTCACACAAAACAGGGACTTAGTGGAGTCAGAAGTGGCACAGTTGGGAGGGTCTGTCTCCCGCCCACTTGTAAAAGCCAGCAGCACAATCAGCAGTCTGTCCTCTGTGCAGTGCCGTATGTGCCACAAGACCTCTGATCTTTTGTGACTCCCCTAAATTTCCGTGCACCTCTCCCTTTTCACAGTCCAAACTCCCCCTGTATGAGTTTTGGCTGGATCTGGGGTTTAGTGTCATAAGATAGGGGTTCAATGCCTTTGAGAGTCTGTTTCCCTCCTGCCAGAGAAAACCAGCCAGGTATTCCAACACCTGCTCTCTCCACATGAGTGTCTCTGTACCTCAGCTTTTTGCAGCTCCTCTGGGTCTCCATGAGCCCCTCTCCTTCCCTCTAGCTGTAGAACTTCCACTCAGCCAGATTTCCTGTGGATCTGGATGATGTCTGTTCTGTCTTTTAGTTGTAGCCTTCAAATTGTTGTACGAGGCAGCAGTATAGGTGTTTACCTATGCCACCATCTTGGATTCGACAATCAGTTCCTCCTGTTTAAAACAATAAAAATATTTATAGCAATATCATGACAAAAAATGATACATTAAATATAGAAACACAGAAATGCATGTGGGAGTTGGGTTGGCTTCTTGATGAAAACAGAATTTGCAATTCTGACTTTTCCTCACTTATTGTTATGAGTGAAAAATATCATAATAATGTTTCTTATTATTAGAAAAGTAATTTGTTGTTTTCTAATTTAGGGATGGAAAGAACCTAAAAATAGAATATTAGATAGATTTTAATCATTTTTAAATTGTCTAAACTTCAAAAATCTAATTATTTTATAGAATTAATAAATTATGAGCATTTCTTTAATCTAACAAGTTATAAGCCTTTCTTTCAAACTTTCTTCAAATTCTTTAAATATGTTGGAACAGTGTGTGTTTGCATGCAAGCATACATATGTATCATTTGTTCTTTATTATAAAGCTATTCTTGGTATTTATTCTGTGAAGTTTGCCATATAGATAAAGAACTTGGTAATCTAACAGTCTACAATGATATCCAAGATACAAGCATAAATACTTTTACAAAAGAGTGTCATTATATTTATGAAAACAGCAAATTGTAACTTTAACAACAACTTGATTAGAATCTACCTACAAAAACAGTAGCAAACTAACTAGGCTATAGAACTGGTTTTCAATAGAGACAACCTTAAGAAAGTAATTTTTGAAAAAGCCAAAGCAAATATGACCAATCTATTTTTTAAACATGCATAGATATTAATATTACATTTTTATTATATCTTTTCATCAAAAGGTCACTGATAGCTGATTAGGAGCCTTTTAAAGTGAAAAGTATCACTCAAGTGATAAATTATTAAAAATTTTAAGCAAAGAATAGAATGAATGTCAAGTAGAAGGCAACTCACATACCATGAAATAAACATTTAAAAATCCCCTTTAATTACAATCTTCCTTTCTTGATTAAAGGTGTATTTCCACTTTATAGGTAATCTATACTAATAAAAGGGTAATATGCTAATTAGACCAGGAGACCTTCCAGAAGAACTTCCGGACGTCCTTCCAGGCAAAGCCATGGTGTCAGGGCCAAGGCAGAGGTAGTTAGGGGCAATCAGGCCAGGCAGGGATGGCAGTTGTGGGTGATCAGGCTGGTGGAGGGGTAGTTAGGGGTGAGCAGGCTAGTATGCAGAGTGGTTAGGGGTGATCAATCAGGCAGGCAGGTGAGTGGTTAAGAGCAAGTGGTCCCAGATTATGAGAGGGATGTCTGACTGCCAGTTTAGGCCCCATCCCTGTGAGATCCGGCCTAAACAGGTAGTCGGACATCTCCTGAGGGGTCACAGATTGGAGAGGGTGCAGGCCAGGCTGAGGGACACTCCCCCTCCATGAATTTCATGCCTCGGGTCATTAGTATAACTATATGTAACATATAAATATGGCAACAAAATATGGCAAAGGTGATGGGATATACATGTTTATGTGTATTGAGTGTGACTGTGCAATATGAGATTGTACTATCTTGGAGTCTTTTTATCCCTTGCTCACTTTGAGGAAGCTAATGGCTAGGTTGAGGAATACTATACGCCAAGAATCTATGGGGTGAAGGGAGCTTTAGGATTGAGGGCAGCCTTCATAGACAGCCTGTAAGAAATCTGAAGACCTCAGTCCCACAGTCACAGTAAGCCGAATTTTACCAATAATCTGAGTAGTTCCTTTCCTGAGAATGGAGATGAATCCTCAGCTCCAGCAGGGTAGCGAGCCCAGATTAGTTAGTATTTGTATCGAGTGTAATTTCATTCCTCCTTGCTATGACTTTCTGCAGCAGTGCCTAACTACCTAGTCATGGGAGAAACATGTAATCAGGTTAATACAAGACTGGTGTTTTGCCAGATGGTCAAAGAATAAAAGAGAGGGACTAGTGGGTTTAGGTTATTGGTGATAGCATTATTAAAATAGGCCAATTTAGAATCAAAGCAGGATAAAGAGGAAAGTAAAAACAGAAGAAGGGTGATGAATTGGAAGAAAGTCAAAAGGTGAGTAAAGGTCCTGATGAGATATAGCAGGGTTTGCAAATGACAGCCCCCAGGCCTAATCTGGCCCAGTTTTTTTTTATAGCCTGCAGCTCAAACAAGTTTTTCACATTGTCAAATGGTTGGAAAAATATCAAAGGTGTATAATATTTTGAGACATGTAAAACCTGTAAGAAATTCAAACTTCAGTGTCCACTGGAAAAGTTCCAACACAGCCATGCCCAGTTGTTTACACATTATCTGCAACTGTTTTTGTACTATAACAGCAGAGTTGAATAGCTAATGCAGATACTCTATCTATGGGTGCAAAATCGAAAATATTTGTTCTCTGGCATCTGTGTCTTAGAAATCGAATAATTGAGAAATTAAATTTAAGGTATAGGAGGTTTTTCTCTAGTGGTGGTTACAGAATGAATGCTTTTGGAAAAGGAGATATTTTATAGTAAAAATATCTAAGTTGTGACCATGAGATTGGAGTTTAGTAAGAAGACATCCCGGTCAGTATAGATAATGTAATGGTAATGTCACCTAATCAAGAAGTATGAATTGGTCAAAATAAATATCATTTTCCCAACATGTAAGCAATGGATATTTTTAAACGATGGATATTTTTTAAAAATCTCTTACTGAGTCTATTTTTACAAAGAAGCAAATCCATAAAATAAATGAACTACTCTAAAAGAGAAATTTTATAAATATTTTGTTCTGTAGATTAAGTTGTTCAGCATAGTTTTCAAAAGCATTTATAATCCTGTAACTTCTGACCTTGTTGAAAATGTAGTAAAGGCTGTTCCTATATTGGTTTTAAGATATTAGTTCTCTTTCATTCTGAGAAGTAACATTGTCTTTCTGAGAAGGTCATGCATTTCATTAGTGGGAATGGAGAGGTATTAGGTTGCTAGTACCAACATCTCTTCAACCATACACAGGAGACACTCCATATCTACAGCAATGCCTCCGAATATGCGGAACATTAGACAAGAGCCAAGTTATTTAAATCTCAAAAGATCAATTATCCTTTTTGTAACATTATTTCCAGAAGTACCTGATAGGAGAGAGTTCTTAAAAGGAAAAAATATTTTAACTCATTGTTCAAATTATAGGAAAAAACAAAAAAGCTAACACATTTAGAGAACTTGATGTAGATCTTTTCATTCC
>PVJN01064616.1:0-10466 GCA_004026805.1 Lasiurus borealis
TTGTGCATCCCAAGGATGGTTTCCAAGTTTGGTCCTATTGTGTAAATTTAAGGTGACCATTTTTTTTAAACCTCTAGTAATCAGGAAGGGCCCACTAGGAATTCAAAAACTATACTTTGATGACATGAACCTGAGCATAATTGGTTCTATTTCCATCAATGTCCCTACAAATAGCTGCCAGATTTTATCATGATGGGTTTCTTCCTGTCCTTTTATTTAACTACATCAGGGCACGTGGGTTAAGAAAGATACACAGATGCTGTGTAGAGATTCTGGCAGGCATGATCACAACTCTCAGATAATCTGAAGGTGTTTCTCATGTCTGAGGTTTAAGATGGATCACTGAACTTTTCACCTTCATGGTGAAGCATCAGAAGTGCCGGCAAAGCTTTTGTTAATCACCACCATGATTACTGGGCCTCATTGAAGATGTTATACAACCCCATTAATTTGGCTAAGGCTCCCTACTCTGAGTCAGGTGAACATGAACTCCACTGTTCACACAAAATAGCAAAAATAGGCACTAAAAATGCAGTTTAAAGGAAGCAAAAAACAGGCTGAATACAAAGAACTTGATTAACTAGTTATAAAGGAACATTTCTCTGTAAACAGCACTGCAAAAAGGTATTTACTTATTCGTTAGTCTTCCATAAAACTGCGCAGGTTTTCCTTTGACTAGCAATATATTTTTAAAAACATTGTGTTATAGAAGTGTGAGATAATGTATGTGAACTGCCTTGAAGACTAAAGTGATCTATGATTATAGCTAGTATGATACTATGCTTATGTATTATCAGCATAAAAAACACCAACACTCAAAGCGGCACTGAAGAAAGAGAGGGCTGTAGTCCAGGTGGAAGGACACTGGGTTCCAGTCCTGGCTTTGTCAGTAATGGGCTGGCAGGTCTGAACAAGTCATTTTACTTCTTGGTGCCAACATCTCTGTATCTTAAAACATTAAGATTGTGCTTAATGTTTTTAGTCACCCCCAAAGGTTTGACCAGTACTAAAATGTATAATTCTAAAATAAAGCATGAGGTAGACTTGCCAAAATATATACTGAGTGGCCAGATTATTATGTTCTCTGAACGCATAATAATCTGGCCACTCAGTGTATATCCTATATAATAAAAAGCTAATATGCAAATTGTCCCCTCTACCAAGAGTTTCACCAGCAGGAAGGCTGGCCAACCATTCATGTCCCCTCCCTCAGACCCACCCATGCATGAATTCATGCACCAGGCCTCTAATATATATATATATATATATATATATATATATATATATATATATACTATCTAATAAAAGGGTATTGTGCAAATTGACCGTACCTCTGCTACACCCACAAATCATGCTCACCAGCCAATCAGAAGCGAGTATACAAATTAAGCCAACCAAGATGGCTGTGGCCACAGAGTTGCAGCAAGCAAGAGGCTTGGGTTTTCCCTAGCAAGGGAAGGAGCCAAGCTTCCCTGCTGCCCTGGCTGGCCCAGGCCTACAATCAAGGCTACAAAGTTTCAATTATAGAAGATAAATAAATCCCAACAAAAATGGCAGAAGCCACGGAGCTAGAGAGAGCAGGAGGCCTGAGTTGCCCTCGGCGATGGAGGAAGCCAAGCTTCTGCAGCCCTGGCCTGCCTTGGCCTCCACTGCAAAGTTTCAATTATAAAAGATAAATAAATCCCAGATACCAGGGCCTCCACTTGGATCGCTGGGGGGCATGGCCAGTCTGAAAACCACCAGAGGCCCTCACCCAGTCTGCCCCACACCCCAAGGGAACCCCCAATCTGATCCAGGGCACCCTTCAGGGCAAACCAGCTGGCCCCATCCCATGCACCAGGTCTCTATCCTATCTAATAAAAAAATGATATGCAAATTGACCATTACTCAAACAAGATGGCTACCCCCATGTGGTCAAAGATGGATACCCCAATGTGAACACAAGATGACCATGACAAGATGGCCAGCAGGTGAGGGCAATTGGGATGGAACAGGCCTGCAAGGAGGGAAGTTGTGGTCAATCTGGCCAGCAGGGGAGAGCAGTTGGGAGGGGCTAGATTTGCAAAGAAGGGCAGTTGGGGGTGACCTGGACTCCGGGGAGGGCAGTTAGGGGTGACCAGTCCAGAAGAGGAGGAAAGTTGGGGGCAACTGGGTCTGCTGGGAAGGGCAGTTGAGGGGGACTTAGACCTCAGGGGAGAGCAGTTGGGGTGACCAGGCCTTCAGGGGAGGGCAGTTAGGGGTGACTAGGCCTGCAGGGGAGGGTAGTTAGGGACAATCAGGCTATCAGGGGAGTTGTTAGGGGTGATCGGGCTGGCAGGCAGAAGTGGTTAGGGGCAATCAGGAAGGCAAGCAGGCAAGCAGTTGGGAGCCAGCAGTCCTGGATTGTGAGAGGGATATCCGACTGCCTGTTTAGGCCCAGTTCTACCTGGATTGGGTCTAACTGGGCATGCGGACATCCCTTGAGGGGTCCAGATTGGAGAGGGTTCAAGCTGGGCTGAGGGACACCCCCCCCCCTGTGCATGAATTTCATGCACCAAGCTATATATATATATATATATTGCCCGATTATTATCTGTTCAGAGATCATAATAGATAATAGTCTGGCCAGTGTATTTCAAATCTATCCTGATAAAATTCTGACTCTTGTGAAATATACAAACTATTCAAAGAACTAGAACAAACTACAACGAAATTGTAGGAATTGCTTCACCATTTGCCAAATGCCTTCTCTAACTGCAGGAATCTGCTCCAAATCCTGCTTTCTGCTTTCAGACAAAGTCTCAGTCACCTTATAATTTCTTAAAGCTTGCCATATCTTGGCTCTGCTAAATAGTTCAAGACAGTATGATTTCAGAAGAGATTTAGAAGAACTTGATCATTTTCCGCGTTCTCTCAGAACTTTGTTTCATCTATATCCTTTAACATGGCGTTTGTAATAATTCTATTCCCCTCTCCCCAAGAATGAGTAGCTTGAAGAGAGAAGGCAGCTCTAAGTCCTGGTCTTGTTTAGAAACTTAGCATCTCTTCAATTGTGTCAGCATAGCACCCTCTACTGCTTCAGGGGGAAAGATGAGCAATTACTAAACACTGGAACATAACCAAGAGACGTCACTCTGCCCAGCTCTACCACAACAGGTAGTCATTTCCCTCCCTTGTCACTGTGATGGTGTTCATTCTTTACAAAAAAAAGCACAGTTATGGTAGAGAAAGAGTTTTCTTTTTCATCTTTGCATCTGTTCTGTTTCAGTTGTCTGTTTGCTCCTCCACGATCTGTGATTTCAAATGAAGAGTTTTTATGATTTCTGTACCTCCAGACAAAACAACTAAGGTACTCTTTGGACTAACTGGGTAATATGCACAAATACATTTGCCTTAAGTCGCAAGCAAGAACTCATGGAGGAGGCTATGCTCTCACCATGCAAAGCATCTGATACATTTAACAGAAAAACGTCTGCAGACCATAAAAAAAAAATGCTTCTTTCTTGGCTTTATTTCAATTATGCCTGTGTTCTGATTGTGATCCCAAAAGAAAAGAACGTGTTGTTTTTTTTAATGTGGATATCTTTCAATTTACATGTACTTTCTCCTGAGTAGTAAGTCATTAAAAATCAAATCAGAACCCTGGGAAATGTAATTTATTTCCTATGGACACTTAAGCAGAGCTATTTCCAAATAAAGATGTTCCTTCTTCCACTTTTTTCCCCACTGAGAAACACATTAATGCATTCTGTGGAGGGAAGACTCCTAATCAGTCCCAGGAAAATCTGCTAAATAGTGGCGAGAGGAAAATCTTCAGGTGATATTTAAAAACAATATTTAATCTAGCGTTTTATCTCAGACACTTTACAGCTTTGAACGAACCACAATGTCTGCTTTCCCTAACCCGGGCCTGCTTTGCACAAATGTGATCACTTCATTCATTCAAGGACAGGAGAAAATACGTACCAGGACCTGCCATTGGCAAAGCCTATCTTTGGGGTCTTCTGATTTCTCTCTCATGGCCATTCTCCATTTTCTAGAGCAGCGGTTCTCAACCTGTGGGTTGGGACCCCTTTGGGGGTCCATTGACCCCATCACAGGGGTCGCCTAAGACCATCAGAAAACACAGATATTTACATTACGATTCACAAGAGTAGCAAAATTACTGTTAGGAAGTAGCAAAGAAAATAATTTCATGGTTGGGGGTCACCACCACATGAGGAACTGTATTAAAGGGCCCCGGCATTAGGAAGGTTGAGAACCACTGTTCTAGAGGCTTGTCTCCTTGAGGACCTATCCCAGCTCAAGCCTGCAAAATGCCTTCAGGCACAACTATCTCTGCTAACTCCACTAATTCACTTAAAACTCCTAATGTGTCTTAAAAGAGGGGACATGCTAATTCAGATAAGGCAGTGTTGAGTCCTTTCAAGCTGAAGACCAAAGTGAGGTAAATAAAGGCTGATGTCAGAACTGCAATCTTAGCACAAGATCATCCTACCATATTCCTCTTATAAACAACAGTCCATAGGAGAAGGAGAAAAAAGCTTCCTGCCTCCTCCAAGTCTGAAACAGCATGAAGATTTGCCTCCCTCCCGCCACCATCCAGGAATGTGCATTTGTTACGATGTGACCTTTGGGCACCAGGGACCTTTGGGCACCAGGTCTAGAATTCTTCCTGGAGTTTTCAAGATGCTCTGAACTCTCCTGCACAGTCAGAGTCTCCATATTTAATACAGACACAGCCTGTCACACACGAGCATTCTGACTGTTCCATAGAGGCTAACGGGCTCCCTTCAGTGGTCCTGAAGATGGGATTCATCGTTTCTCTTCTTTTCCAACTATCTCAGTGCCTAGCAAATGCAGGGGACACAAAGGACATGTGGTCAACACAAACAGGATGTAACATATACAAAGCACTTGACCTAACGGCAAGAACCTTTTACATGTTTCATACGTGGTTTTCCTGCTTGATACTTTTATTGAGTTCCTACCCATCGCCTGGACATTGGCATCCACTTTGTAGTAGTGAGTAGACAAAAGGCCTGTAGAGATGCATTATTTAGCAAATGCATTATTTAACAAATGATAACTGAGAGGGACTTAATGATGTGAATGCTGAAGAAAAAAGACACCTACTGAGAACGGCTCCTGGTGGCTAACTGAGCTAAAACAAAGCAAGCAAACAACCGAACAAAAAGAAACAACAACAAAAAGACAGAGTGTAGCATCCATTTGTGGAGAAACCTAACCTGCCTGCCTCTGCACTGAACTGCCTGCCTGCACTGTGTTTCTGCCAATCTTCCCCAGCCCTTATAAAGGTTTCCTGGAATCCTGTCTCAACCAGTAAGATTGAGGCTTTGCCTATCCAATAGGCACTGTGCAGTTCTGATCAGAGTGGCTCTATTCTAACTAATCAGATGGTGAAGCTTGGGCCAATCAAACTGTGAGGATTTGACACCTCATTTGCATGAGGACAGATCAATCAGGGACCAGGGGAGAGGTCTTCTGTCCCTATGAGCTAACTCCTCTATGGCTGGGTGAGCACATGTGCCCTTTCCACGGAAGAGGGGGTCTTGCTGGCGGAGCTGAAACACCTGGGATGCCTCTGTACTGGGGGGAGCAGGCGTGGAGTAGCCCCAGAGCCGTCCTACAGCTGTGCAACCTTCACAGCCACACCGTGTCACCACTGAGCGGTTTCACCATGGCGCTGTTTTCACAGCTGCGCTGTCGCATTATTGAGCTGTTTGCACTGAATCAAGTTCCCTTCTTTGCCACACCCCAAATTGGGGATTCCGGTTGCCGTTAGAACTGGTGCCAATGAATGCTTTGGAAACACAAGTGGGTCTTTTCAGAGTACTTATACTTTAGGAGGGGAACCCAGCCCAAGATAAGCATTTTCAGTGGAATACGATACAAAACATGGTGAGGGTAAATCACAGGGTGTTGTGATAGCTTAGAGGAGGGTCACTGAACCCAATTCAGAGGGAAAAGGTCGAGGGCTGCTTGGAGGAAGTGACATTTTAAAGCGAGACCAGAATAAAGTGTCGGAATTAGCCAGGTGTTCACAGGACCAGATTCCCAGCAGAGGCTCAGAAGAGAGAGGGCGATGGGCAGAGTGTGGACCAGCAGGCAGGCTGGGCTGTGAAATCAGGGGGCAGCTATGGAGGGCAGAGGCGGCAATGCATGTTGGGCCAAGGTTATAAGGACAAAGATCCATTTAGGAGCTGCCTTCCTCCTCAGGAAGCGACATTCCCATTCCTTGGCACGTGGGGAGAAAACATCCTCCCTCCACTGTCTCTCAGGCTTCTGGCCTTTCCATAATGAGGCTGAGTAAGAAGCAGCAAGGCACTAATGAATCCGCTAGTCTGAAATGACTAACAAGATGATTAATGGGGACCAGTGGGAAGCACTTGGAAGGAGAGATTGTGCCGAGTAATTGTTTACTTCTGTATCATTGAGCGGTTCTGCTGAGGTCACTGGGCTTATTGCTTAAGCCAGCCCAGGAAGTTAATGGAACTACTACCTCCATTGTCACAGCAGGCCAACGAGTTTTTAGGCTGTTTGGAAAGGTCCCCTATCAACAGGATGCTAAGCAAGGGTTGACTCTCCTAGCTGTAAACGGACCTTGGAAATCTACATTTCCATTTGAGGAGCAAGGGAGATGCCAGGTACACTGCTTGTCCTGAGCGCGGCTGGTGTGTGAAACGGGACCTTTGAACCCTGGACCAGCACTCTCTCCAAAGACACACACTGTCACTGGGGCTTTTTTTTTTTTTTTTTTTTTTTTCACTTAAAAGCCAGTCTACATGACACATAGTGAAGTAAAAACTAAGCATGTGATGAATTTGATGAATAAAGGCAGCTGATCAGGAGGAAGGCATTTAAGCTTTAAGTAATCTACAGTGAAACCTTGAGATACGAGTTTAATTCGTTCTGTAACCTTGAGGCGTGGGAAACTATGAGACGCTCGAGTCGAGGTGAACTGGTGGGTCGTGTGCAGCCGGCCGATCCGCGAGATTACTCGTATCTCAACTGTTGCTCGTATTTCAAAGCAAAAATCGCTTGCTTGAGGGCTCGAATCTCAAAAATCTTGTATGTTAGGGCACTCGTATCTCGAGGTACCACTGTAATTTGTCTCTTGCCCTTGATCAAAATGATGTATATGATCAATATTGCAGGAAATGGCCAATGAAATACACTTGCCTAACACTTGCAGAGAGGACAAAAAGTAGTGGCTGCTTATATAGGAAGAATATAAGACTTTTATATTGTACATAAAATATAAAACTTGATGCCAACTTTGTAAAAGAAAGTATAGATATTTATAAATATGTCTGCATGAGCAGGGGTAATACATACTGAAACATGTACAAAGGTACATACTTAGAGAGAAAAAAAAAGGAAATAAATGAACTAGAATGGTAACAATAACTTTTTCTTTGGGATTTTAGAGCTTTTTATTATCTCCTTTTTAAAAATATATATTTTATTGGTTTCAGAGAGGAAGGGAAAGGGAGAGATAGAAACATCAATGATGAAAGAGAATCATTGATTGGCTGCCTCCTGGATGCCCCCTACCGGGGATCAAGCCCACAACCTGGGCATGTGCCTGACCGGGAATTGAACCATGACCTCCTGGTTCATAGGTCAATGCTCAACCACTGCGCCACACCAGCCTGGCTGTTATCTCCTTTTTTCCCAGTATCCCCGTGTTTTTTAAAGAGGTATAATTAGAAAAAAACATACAGGTTAAAAATGAATGGCTATGACGACTCCCTGCTTCAGAAAGAACAGGCACATCCTGAGTGACCCCTGGACCTAGCTTGTCGTTGCTATCCTCAGACAAGGCCATGGAGCACACTTCACTGCCACTGTTGTTACTGCGTTTCAGTCTGTGGCCAAAGGTCTGGCTCTTTGTGAGTGTGAATTTGAAATGCTCTCTTGCAAAGATTAAAGCAACTTTGCATTTTCCAGAGGACTGGTTGTTTACAAAGCACCTGACTTCTACCTGGAAATGCAAGCATGTGTGGATTCAAGCCAGCCTGAAACAACGGAGATTGAGAATAGTCCAAAAAAAGAAAAAAGAAAAAAGAAAAAAGAAAAATGACGATTCCACTCCCAGGGGGTTAGTAAGTCTTTGAAGCAAATAATCAAAGATCGCTCCACCATGGACTTGAGGTACCACAAGCAGATGTGGGGGTCACTTAAAAGCACAATGACATTCTTTCTGCTGGTGGAATGACTTAGGACTGCCTTCCCCAAGGATGTGAGCTTCCCCTCCCAGGTGGTATCCCGTGGGCCTGTGTGCTCTGATTTTTGGATTTTATTTTTAACAATACAGGCTGCTGTGGGTATGCCCATGTTAACTCACAGAGGAACTGGTTAGAGGTCCTTAGAAGAAAGTCACAGAGTGCATATAGGCCTTGATTACTGCCTTCAGAATGTCCTAGAAAGTATCATGTAAATCTTAGAAGGCACCACAGGTCCTTCTAGTCCTCATGATTGCCCCACCTTGTGGCCTTGCCTGGAGACAATCCCTCAGCGCCTCTGAGGTTGCCCAACTTGGTACAAGTGGGACGAACCAAAATGAAATGATTATGTATAAAACTGGGAGAAACATACTGGAAGCAATCTTGACTTCTGGAGGTTTTAACCAGCGGGGCATAGGCCAGGGGATTGTGGAAGTCAGAGGAGGAACTTAGCTTGCACTGTGTTTCAGTGTTGAGATTTTTTCTTCACTGGTCAGCGCATGCCCTGGGAAAGGTAAGTGTTCACGGGTGGAAAAGCAGCTTGGCCCTGGGGTGTCGTGACTGAGCAGAAGCAGGTGCTCTCCCAGGCTCTGGGGACATGAAGTAAAATCCAGTCACCATATTTCTATAAAATACAAGTCACATCCCACAACATCATACACTGGTACCTCGGGATATGAGTTTAATTCGTTCCGTAACCTTGAGGGGTGGGAAACTATGAGATGCTCGAGTTGCGGTAAACTGGTGGGTCGTGTACAGCCGATCTGCACGATGACTCCTATCTCAAATGTTGCTTGTATTTCAAAGCAAAAATTGCTCGCTCGATGGCTCGTATCTCAAAAATCTCGTATCTCGAGGTACCACTGTATTTAGATCTTTCCCAAGGTTCCCATCACACAGAGAATAAAATCTTCACTTTCACTGAAACCCTCAGGCCCTACATTCTGCCGGGATGTGTGGATCCATCGGCCACACAGCCCTCTTTGGGGTTTTTAACTCACACGCTCATGCCTCCTCCAGGCCTTGCTCTTGCATTTCCCTGACTTAGACACTGTCCCCAGATCCTCATGTAGCTGGCTCCTTACATCTGAAGTCTCACTTCACAGCCATCTCCTCAGTGCAGCCTTGCCTTGGCACCATCTAAGTCAGCAGGCACTCTCCCGCACATCGACATATGCTCCCTTTCTTTATAGTATTTAACCTACTAGCTCTGTGCTTTCCTTGTTGGTCTCCCCTGCTAGGATGTATCTTCCCAGAGAACAGGAATTTTACCTTCATTTTCACCATTTTATCTCTAAAGCAGTGTTTGGCACATAATAGAAATCCAATAAATCTCTGTTGAAGGAATAAATGAACGAATGGCAGTCTTTTCCCTGAAGAACCTCAGAGTCTGGTCCACAGAACTGAGGCAGATGCTAACACAGTTACAGCCAGCATAGAGGAGGGATACTTAGCCCAGAACGGGCCTTAGGAAGGCCATGCAGAAAAGTGGAGGCCTGTGCTCAATCTTGCTCTCTAGAATTGGTTAAGGAACATGAGATGTTCCAGGGAGTAGCATGAGCTAAGAGTGGAAACATGAAACCACTGGGATATGAGGGGAAGTTCAAGGTTGATAAGGGCATGAGGTTGAGTTCAAGAGGATACATGTTGCCCTAACCCGTTTGGCTCAGTGGATGGAGCGTCGGCCTTCAGACTGAAGGATCCCAAGTTCGATTCTGGTCAAGGGCATGTACCTTGGTTGCAGGCACATTCCCAGTAGGGGGTGTGCAGCAAGCAGCTGATTGATGTTTCTCTCTCATCGATGTTCCTAACTCTCTATCCCTCTCCCTTCCTCTCTGTAAAAAACAAACAAACAAACAAACAAACATGTCATGGAGTACATCAAACTGAGAAGCCTGGACCTTCCACTGAGGCTAAATGGTCTACAGGGGCTAGTTCCTGAAACTGGGACTAATCACTATGATAATATTTGCTTTTATTCCAGTGTTTCTTCTCTTTACCTTGTTGCTCCTTACTCATGGGTTAGATAAGAGTCTCACTGAGTGTATCCTGTAAAATCAAAGTCACTGGACATCAGTGAGGAAGCAATTCAATATACTTTATTGTAAATTGTCCAGCATCTATGCTGGCTTTCCCTTCCCTCCCCTCCCCTCCCCTCCCCTCCCTTCCCCTCCCCTCCCTCTCCTTCCTCTTTCCCTTCCTTCTTTCCTCCCTTCCTTCTTTTGCTTGTTTGTCTTC
>PVJN01064617.1:0-10465 GCA_004026805.1 Lasiurus borealis
ATAGATTGAACGAAACAAATAGTAACATTCAACCAGGCATAGAAATAACCAAATCATTTCAAAGTGGGTAACACTTTAGACATTTCACTTGAATCATTTAAATTAATTTTTATAAGTTGGAAAAATAATAAAGTATTTTTCTGTCTATCCAGTATTTGCACATCATTTCATGTTGAGCTTTACAGTACATTTATGGAGTGAATAGGTTGCCATTACTCTCCTGATTTTACAAAGAAAGAAATGAAGATCAGGAAAGCTAAGAGGTTTGTTCAAGGCCCCACAATTAGTGAGAAGAATGGCTAAATTAATCCAGTGCTTTATAACATACAGCACACTTTTTAAAAAATCATGTCCCACGGAAACCTCCTGACACTCTTGTGAGGATAATGTCACTAGTAGGCCCATTTCTCAGAAGTAAACTGAGGCTCTGAGAGGTGAGTTTTTCACAGTTGGTAATTGTCCACCCAAAATCCACATCTCAAATTCCAAATCTCACCCTCTTTCAGCTTGAATTCAAACTCAGATCTATTAACTACAAATCCATTGTACTTTCTGGTAACCCACCTGCCATTGAAGAAGAGGGATAAATAAGTTATTTCCCTTCTTGATTGGTAACTGATGAGCCAGATATTTTGAGAGCCTTAGCATCCTTGGGCTTTACGTTGATTCTTTTTTTTAATATACTTTTTATTAGTTCCAGAGAGAGAGGGAGAGGGGAAGAGAGATAGAAACATCAATGATGAAAGAGGATCATTGATGAGCTGCCTCCCACTCACCCCCTACAGGGGATCGAGCCCACAATCCGGGCATGTGCCTGGACCCTTTAATCCACAGGCCAACATTCTTTCCACTGAGCCAAACAAGCTAGGGCTCTATGTTGATTCTTGCAGCTCAGTGAGTGTTAGAGCAATGGCCTACCCAATAAAGTCAACATAAACTGATTTACAATAGATGCCCTGGAAACTATAGAAGCCTTAGTATGTCCATATATAGCACAATATTTGGCATTTTAAATCCAGCCAAGAAAGGCCATCGCTTGAGGACAGCAATATGCCTTGGTGGCCTGTTACTAATCCCTGAATGAGGCCAATGTACTTGAAAATGTGTAGGTAAGGTCATGTCAAATAATGTGACACTCAAGTGGCCATCTACAAAATTTCCAGTTGTCCTGTACACTCTAAACACCCCCTTTTCAGAGTAATCTAAGTCAGAGTTCAATGTGGGAGAGCCCAAAGGGTTATTAGCTCTCACTTGGCATTCTGTCACTTCTCATTTTTTCATTCAAAGTTTACTTTATTTTGGCATTGATTTTGATGTCTAATATAATTTCATTTTTTCAAGCAAAATTTAAAGACTGTCATTTCCACACACTTGCACCCAATGAGAAACAACTTTGGTGACAACCTTTTTTATTAAGTTTCCTCATGACCAAACAATAGTGTTTCATTCGTCTGAACTGAAAGACAAGGTTGTCAGAAAAATCTGTACTCTTTCCACACAAATCCCTCAGTGCTGTGAATAGAGGCTCTGTCCGGCCCCTTCTGCAGCCTGGCCTCAGCACAAAATGTGGCTCAGTAGGCTTCATAAAATCAATCTTCAGATGCCGTAAATGCCCAGCGGGTTTTGTGTTGACTCTGAATTTACCATGCACTGTATTTAATCTTTTCATAAGACATGCCCATTAGTTTAGTTTCCACATTCCTAAAATATTAGAAGTTTCTTGTGTGCTCAGAATGTATACTTTTGAGAAATCAAAATGGCTTATTGCTTTAACAGTTTTATACAAAATAAGTACTACTTTTCCTTCCAACATTTTTACTTTCCTAAACAAAGTGAAGGCAGGGGTGAGAAAAGAAAAACTTAACATTGGGTTGCAAAAGTCCAAACTTTTTCTGTTTTAATTTATTAAATTATTATAATAATTTATAACTGTCCCTGGCCAGGTAGCTCAGTTGGTCAGAGCATCATCCTGATATGCCAAGGTTGCAGGTTCAATCACAAATTGATGTCTCTCTATCAATAAAAAAAAATTTAATTCTTATATAACTATGAAGATGGTCTTTGAATTAATACTGAATCTTGATGTCAATTGAAATCTTGGTCCCAAGAGAACTGCTGGGGACTTAAAACCGAAATTAGTTGACATGATGCATGTGGCTGGCATGAATCTGGGGCGCAGCTTCTTAGGGAAAGTTTCCTTTGAACTGCAGCATGAAAGGCTGGTCTGATTTTCACTGACAGGATCTTGAATAAGAAAGAGAAGTACAGCAGGTGCCTGTGGTGATTCTCAGATTATGCATATGATTTTTTGTGCAATTAAATAAAAAGTTAGGAGCCTCTTAATTGCTCACATTTATTTTTATTATAGCTACTCTCTGGTGAAACAGTATTTTCTCACCTGTGAATTGGCAGTAGCCTAGCTTTTCTCTATGTCGCCCCATGTTATCAGCAGTTTTCTATTTCTCGTGTACTCATATGCTCCTTTAAATCTCTGGTTGAAACTAATATAGTATTGTATGACAACTGTAATTGAAAAACAAACAAGCAAACAAACAAATAAATAATAAAAATAAACAAAATAAAACTACCTAATTTTTCCTGTGCTTCTGTATATTAAGCCTCCAGCTTGCTTCAGTCTGTCACTATTGTGTGTCTCCATTTCCCTTTACAGTACTTTATTTAGCACCTACTACTACTACTACTGCTCAATTCCAACCTCTCAACAACTTTCAGGGATAGATTATGTGTTTGTTGTTTGTTTGTTTTTATTCTCACTGAAGGGCATGTTACAGAAAGGAAAGGGGAGAGGGAGGGAGAGAGAGACATGGATCAGCTGCCTTCCATATACACCTCCACTGGGGATTGAACCTGCAACCTAGTGATGTGCCTGGACAGGAAATTGAACTGGCAAGCTTTCAGGGCACTGGGCAACATTCAATCAACTAAGCCACTCTGACTGGTCTAGGGATAGGTTTTGATGTCTCAGTTTCACAGATAACTAAACTGAGGTTCAGAGAGGTAAAAAGTCACAAAGCCAGTGAGAGAACGGATTTGATGGATTCATTCCAGTGTGCTGTTCCTTAAACCATATGCCACCTCTGCCTGGAGCAGGAGAGGGCTATGAACAACTAAGAACCTCAACCGTGTGTGTGTGTGTGTGTGTGAAGGTCACGTGGACCCTGAGTGAGACTCAGATTCAGCAGGCCCTGGACATCATCTAGTTCAAACGTCTAACCCAATCAGTGATTCCCTCTACTGCCGTCCAACTAACATTCCCCAGGCTGTGCTTGAGTTTTTATTGTTTTGCTTTCCTTGTGGTAAATGGTAGTGGATCACATTTACGTATAAATATTCACCCAGTGGTTGGGTTTCCACAGCAATGTTCTATTTGGTAACAACTGTGCAAACAGCTGTTCTCAGTTTGGATCAGAGAGTTCCCACCAGCCGCGCCAGGCACCCAGGGGATACCGTAGTGAGGTGTCATCAGGAATTGCATCCTTGTTGCTGTTGACATGCCTTCCTGGGACTGACAGTCTTGAAAATGGTGCCCAAAAGGGTTGAATGGCATCTTTTCAAGCTGCACAAACAACATGAAAAATATAACAGAAATTCAGGAAGAAGAGAAATCCCTCACAATCCCATCAGCAGAACTAATCATCTGTTTTCCTTTTCTTGCTTCCTGCTAGTCCTTGCCCACATGTAAACATGATTTTTAGAGTTGTAATCAAGTATCTATGCAATTTGCTATTCCACTTTGGATGCTTAACATTATGTCATAAGCATTTTCTGTTGCTACACAGTGTGCATGATTATAATTGTTAGCAACTATATGTTAATCTATCAAATTGACACAACATAATTTACTTAAGTACTCACTCTTAAATAGTTCCTAATTTTTTTTATTATAAGTTAGCCCACAATGACCAATCTTTACTTTTATTGACTTTTTCCCTTCTTTGGGATTATTTCCTTGGAATCAATTATTGGTATATTTCTTTACAAAATAAAGTTGGTTGAAATAGATTCTGTTTTTAATTTTATAATATACATATACCCAAGTCCTTGGTAGAAGTAATATCAGGTGTGGCTGTTCTTTCACATATTACTTGGTATTTAGATGTCTAACAACTTTGTGTCATAAATAGATAAAATTCTGCTCTCAAGGAGATTAGTTTCTAAAGTAAAAAGTAGTTGTTTTGATTGTTTGTTGTTTTTTCTATACTTGTAATTACAGTCTTATAACGACACAAATGAACCAGCCAAATGGAAGTTGCACAGGGTGAGATCTGGACGACACCAGACACAAAGCTTGCAAGTGCAGTTTTTTAAAAGAGTAAAACACATTTTCATGCCTGCCTCCCAAAAAAAGTTTTTTGTTTTTCTGGGGAGTTTTTTGTTTTTGTTTTTTTTTTTGGGTTATTTTTCCTTTTTTATGTCTGCCACATTCATCTCCCTAAAGCTCTTCAAATGCGGGTTTTTAGGCAGGAGGTTGGGGGTCACTGGATATGTTCTTCAGACAGATTACATTGGCCCTAACATGGGCGGTGGCCTGGTCAGGGTAGAGGAGTAGCAGAGGTCCAGTTAGGACACCCATCAATAGTCTAGGCAGGACAGGTGAGGCTCTGAGGTGTTGTTGCAGGTGGAGCAGGAATAGTCAGAAGGGGCAGATTCAGGTGACACTTTTTAGAATGATCGGGGCTTGAAGATCAACTCGGTTGAGAATTACACAAGTTCACTTATGTACCAGCTCTTGGAAGATTTTCAGAAAAATAATCCTCCCCGGGCTTAGGTGTAGGAAGATAGACACCTGCCAATTCGGAGTCCTTTGAGGTACTCCAAAATCTCTGTGCTCACCTGCCAAAAATGCCATAGTACATGAGTCATTCATTTAAGTTGACATCCTGCCTCTCCTCCAGCCTCCAGTTACAAGGTGACCTACTCCTGAATGATTGGCACATTAAGACATTATCCACAATGTGGTACTGAGGAAAGGAGACTGGTAGGGAGTCAGAGAGCTGAGTCCTGGTCCTTGCTGTGTGGCCATGGTAAGTCACTTGACCTTGCCAACACTCAATTTATTTATCTGTAAAATGAGGATCCTAATGACTGTTCTGCCTTTTCACAATCTGGTTTTGAGGATCATGTGAAATCACATATGTGAATTCTCTTTGTAAACTCTAATGTACTAACAGATGTTGGAGGGCTTGGGCAGAGCAGAGAGGGGACCCAGGAAGCCAAAGACATCACCAGTTGCTACTGAATGGTGGAAAGTGAAGCCACATGAATGGGACAAAGGGTAGTAAATGTGGACGAATGCGCCTTGGGGGTTGTCTTAGTGTGCTTGAACTGCCATAACCAAACAGCACAAACCAATGGCTTAAACAACAGACATTTATTTTTTCTAGTTCTGGAAGCTGTTCCCAGATTTGATTCCTGATAAGACCTACTTCATGGCTTGCAGATGGCCCCCATTTCACTGTGTCCTCACATGGTGGAGAGAGGTCTGTTCTCTCTAAGATCCACTTTTATAAGAACATGAATCCCATGATGGGAGCCCCACCCTTACAACCTCATCTAAACCTGATTGCCTCCCAAAGGCTCTTCCTTCATATATTTTCACGTTGGATATCAGGGTTTCAGTATATATGAACTGGGGGTGGGGAGCACAGCACTCAGTCTATAACAGAGCACTGAGGAACAGAGCACTGAGAGGAACAGACCTGAATGGGAGGCTGTTGGGCATTTGAGAACCCAGAAGAAGGTGCTTGAAGATGGTGTGAATGAGGGTATAAATCCTGGCTCTGTCACGTTCTAGAGTTGAACAACACGGACAGGTTACTAACTTTGCCACCCTTCAGGTGCCTCCTCTAAAATGAAGAGTCAGCTATCTACAAGAAACCAACCACAGAAAAAGAGATACACACAGACTGAGGGTGAAGAGATGGAAGATGGTATTTCAAGCAAATGGAAATGAAAAAAAAAAGCTGGGGTTGCAATACTCATATCTGACAAATTAGATCTCAAAGTGAAGGACATAAGAAGACATAAAGAAGGCCACTTCATAATTCTAAAGGGAACAATCCAACAAGAAGAAATAACTCTGGTAAACATATACGCACCCAATATAGGAGCACCTAAATACATAAAAAAACTCCTGGAGGATATTAAGGGAGAGATTGACAGCAATACAATCATAGTAGGAGACTTTAATACCCCACTGTCACCACTGGACAAATCCTCTAAACAAAAAATCAGCAAAGAAACATCAATCCTAAATGACTCACTAGACCAGATGGAATTAATTGACATTTTCAGAACATTTCACCCCAAAGCCACAGAATATACATTCTTCTCCAGTGCACATGGGTCATTTTCAAAGATAGATCATATGATGGGACATAAGAAAAGTCTCTTCAAATTTAAGAAGATAGAAATCATATCAAGCATTTTCTCAAACCACAGTGGCATAAAACTGGAAATCAACTATAATAAAAACAATAAAAAGAAATCAAACAGGTGGAGACTAAACAGCATGCTATTAAACAACGACTGGGTAACCAAAGAGATCAAAGAAGAAATAAAAAACATCATGGCAACAAATGACAATTACAACACAACAATACAAAATTTATGAGACACAGTGAGAGCAGTCTTGAGAGGGAAGTTCATAGCCCTACAAGCCTACTGCAAAAAAAACAGGAAACAACGGTAATAAATTACCTAACCCTACAACTCAAAGAACTAGAAAGAGAGCAACAAGAAAAGCCCAGTGTAAGCAGAAGGAAGGAAATAGTAAAGATCAGAGCTGAGATAAACAACGTGGAAACCAAAGAAATAATTCAAAAGATCAACAAAACCAAGAGCTGTTTCTTTGAAAGGATAAACAAGATTGATGGACCTCTAGCCAGGCTCATCAAGAAGCGAAGAGAGAAGACCCAAATAAACAAAATCAGAAATTAAAGAGGCAAAATAACAACAGACCCCACCGTAATACAAAGGATTGTTAAAAAATACTATGAACAACTCTATTTCAACAAATTGGACAACCTGCAAGACATGGACATATTCCTGGAAAAATATAACCTTCCAAAACTCAATCAGGAAGAATCTAAACATCTTAATAGTCCAATAACTATGGAAGAAATTGAAGCAGTCATCAAAAAGCTTCCAGCAAATAAAAGCCCGGGACCAGATGGATACACAGGAGAGTTTTATCAAACATTCAAGAAAGAATTAAAACCTATCTTCCTCAGACTATTCAAAAATATTCAAGAAGAAGGAACACTTCCAAACACCTTCTATGAAGGCAGCATCACCCTAATACTAAAACCAGATAAAGACAAAACAATGAAAGAGAATTATAGGCCAATATTTCTCATGAACATAGATGCCAAAATCCTCAACAAAATTCTAGCAAATTGAATTCAGCAGTACATTAGAACATCATACACCATGACCAAGTAGGATTTATTCCAGGGATGCAGGGATGGTACAATATCTGCAAATCAATAAACGTGATACATCACATAAACAAATTGAGAGATAAAAATCACATAGTCATATCAATTGATGCAGAAAAAGCATTTGACAAAATCCAACACCCTTTCTTGATAAAAACTCTCAGCAAAGTGGGAATAGAAGGATCATACCTCAACATCATAAAGGCCATATATGATAAACCCACAGCTAACATCATACTCAATGGGCAAAAATTAAAACCATTTCCCCTAAGAACAGGAACAAGATAGGGATGCCCACTCTCACCTCTCCTGTTCGACATAGTACTGGAAGTAGTAGCCATTGCAATTAGACAAGAAGAAATAAAAGGCATCCAAATTGGAAAAGAAGAAGTAAAGCTGTCCTTATTTGCAAATGACATGATATTGTACATAAAAAACCCAAACGACTCCATTACAAAACTAATTGACTTAATTAATGAATTTGGCAATGTAGCAGGATACAAAATTAATGCTAAGAAGTCTGTGGCATTTCTATACACTAATAGTGAAATTATAGAAAGAGAAACTAAAAAAGCAATCTCATTTACCATCGCACCAAAAAAATTAAGATACCTAGGAATAAACCTAACTAAAGAGGTAAAAGACCTATATGCAGAAAACTACAGGACACTGAAAAAAGAGATAGAGGAAGATGTTAACAGATGGAAGAACATACAATGCTCATGGATTGGGAGAATCAATTAAAATGCCCATACTACCCAAAGCAATCTACAGATTCAACGCACTACCCATTAAAATACCAACGACATATTTCACAGACCTACAAAGAATTCTTCATAGATTCATCTGGAACAAAAAAAGACCACAGATAGCTACAGCAATGCTGAGAAAGAAGAATAAAGTAGGTGGGATCTCAATACCAGACTTCAAGCTATACTACAAAGCAACTGTTCTCAAAACAGCCTGGTACTGGCACAAGAACAGACATATAGACCAATGGAATAGAATAGAGAACCCAGATATCCACCCAAACCACTATGCTCAATTAATATTTGACAAAGGAGGCATGCACATTCAATGGAGCTAAGATAGTCTCTTCAATAAATGGTGTTGGGGAAACTGGACAGATACATGCAAAAAAATGAAACTGGACCACCAACTTACACCAAATACAAAAATAAACTCAAAATGGACACAGGACTTAAACATTAGAAGGGAAACCATAAAAATACTAGAGGACTCCACAGGCAGCACAATTTCAGATATATGCCGAAAGAACTTCTTTACTGATACTGCTCCAAAGGCAATTGAAGCTAAAGAGAAAATAAACAAATGGGACTACATCAAAATAAAAAGCTTTTGCACAGCAAAAGAAACCATCAACAAAACAAAAAGAAAGATCACTGTATGGGAGAACATATTTGCAAATGTTATCACTGATAAAGGTTTAATCTCCAAAATCTACAGCCAACTTATACAACTTAATAAAAGGAAGATGAACGATCCAATAAAAAAAATGGGCAACGGACCTAAATAGAACCTTTTCAAAAGACGACAGAAGGAAGGCCAAGAGACACATGAAAACATGTTCAAAGTCACTAATTGTCTGAGAGATACAAATCAAAACGACAATGTGGTACCATCTCACACCTATCAGAATGGCAATCATCAACAAATCAACAAACAAGTGCTGGCGAGGATGCAGAGAAAAAGGAACCCTTGTGCACTGTTGGTGGGAATGTAGACTGATGCAGCCACTGTGGAGAACAGTATGGAGTTTCCTCAAAAAAACTAAAAAAGGAACTCCCATTTGACCCAGCAATCCCACTCTTAGGAATATACTAAGAAAGTAGAAACACGAATCAGAAAGGACTTATGCACCCCTATGTTCTTAGCAGCACAATTTACAATAGCTACAATTTGGAAACAGCCTAGGTGCCCAGTCAGCAGATGAGTGGATCAGAAAACGATGGTACATCTACACAATGGAATTCTATGATGTTATTAAAAAGAAGGAATTCTTACCATTTGCAGCAACCTGGATGGAACTGGAAAGCCTTTATGCTAAGTGAAATAAGCCAGTCAATGAGGGAGAAACACCACATGATCTCACTCATTTGTGGATAATAAAGAACATTATAAACTGATGAACAAAAGGATAGATACAGAGGCAGTAAAGCATCGAACAGACTGTCAAATTACAGCAGGAAGGTTAAGGAGAGTTGGAGTAGATTAGAGATCAACCATAGGACTTGTATGCATGCATATAAGCATAACTAATGAATACAAGACACTGAGGGGTTAGGGTATGCCTAGGAAGGGGGGGGGCAATGGGAAGATATGTATACATGTAACACAATAAAAAAAATATTTTAAAACTCAAAAAATAAAATAAAATAAAATGAAGAGTCATTCATTCATTGACCAGATATATGGAGTAGCTAATGTGTGCCAGGAACTGTTCTAGGTGTTGGGGGTAAAAGGGTGAACAAGGCAGGCCGAGTCCCTGCCCTCGTGGCAATGCTAAGAGCATCCTGTGAGCTTGCTCTGAGGAGTGCGTGGCATAATCTACATGGCATGGCGCAGAGTGTGTGGTCTAGAATTGTTAGCTGCTATTACCATCTGTTTCACCATTTTTTTTCCAGAGCTGGCTCTCTTAAGATACTACATGAATAGAGCAAACAAATAGAAATCAGGGGCATTAATGCAGAGGTTCATTCATGCATCGCATCTGTTGTATTTGCTGCTGAGGACAGAACTTCCAGGGTCACCCCACGCTGCTCATGGGAGAAGAAAGCCATTTAAGCATTTATCGGTGCTGTTTAACCATCCTCTGGGCTCCCTTCTCTGATAAGTTCAGAAGAGCATTGCTTATTTAGGAAATCGCATGTTCCAAGTTATTAATACATTCCAAGTATTAAAATTTCAGTTGATGCACTGGAAAAATTATGGCCAGATCATAATTTAGGGAGACCAGGTGGCTAATGAATGCCTGGTGCCCAGGA
>PVJN01064618.1:0-10465 GCA_004026805.1 Lasiurus borealis
AGGTGGGGTAGATGGGAGATCAATCAAGGGACTTGTATGCATGCATATAAGCATAACCAATGAACACAGACACTGGGGGGGTTGGGGTATGCCTGGGAGGGAGGGGGGGCATGGGGAAACATGTATAAAAAATTAATAAAAAAAAAATAAAAAAATAAAATCCTAACACTCCTAGAAGAAAACAGGGGAGTAAGCTCAACACTATTTTATATATGTAACATTATAATAATCGAAGCACAAGCATCTGGCGTGGAAAGGCAGATTCCAGCTGACCTCTGGAACCTGGGCAGCACCTGGGACCCCAGGCCCCATGTTCCCCCCTCTACCTGAGTCATTGGACCCCCGCCTGGCTCCCTCAGTGCCTAGGAGCTGAGCAGCAGCCCCATCCTATCTGCTGCCACCACTGGTCTCCATCTGTGGGGTGATCAGGCCCCCCTCGCACTCACCTTGGCCAGGCACCACCTGCTCACCTGCTCCACCATCCTGCCATGGTCCCACTCTCATTGGGGTCCATCAGGGCCAGCAGTGCCTTCACGGCCACCCACTGCCAGCACCATGTTCTGCACACCTCCTGGTGGTCAGTGCACATCATAGTGAGTGGTGGAACTCCCTATCAGATTGAACTCCCAGTAGAGGGGATAATTTGCATATTAGGCCTTTATTATATAGGATGTATATGCATTAAGTGGCTATAAGAAACATTTTAATCAATTAAAATTTAGTTAAATACTGTTAATGATCAATTATCTTTTTAAAAATTTTTTTTCAATTTCTAGCACAATATATAATTGTTTAATGAATGCCTAATAGAGTCATCTAGTTTAACCTTCCACTCAAATCAGGAGCTCCTCCACTAATTACATATGGAGCGCTTTATCAACTTTGGATAATTTAATTAACTCCCTTTAAAAGTTTGGAAGTTCTGATTTATAGAGAAAATTAAACAATCTGATTCCATAAAACCATCTGGTAACAACTATAAAAGTATTAGAATTCATGTGTGCACTGTACAAGCTTTTCCTTCTTAGTATAATATCTTCTAGGCCTTCAACTCATTTTTTGTAAGAGTTTTCAGATTTTTTCCATCAACTTATATTCAGATTACAGTTTGATTTTCAATACCCCTCTTAAAAAGTAATTTTCATATTTTAACACAACATATCAATGCAGATCCATAAGGAATACCCACCCTTTCCTTTTATTGGAAATGTCTTCTAATCATATGTGCTAGGTATCTATCAAATGTTTAAGTCAACACAGCAGATTTATACACTGAGTGAGCAGATTATTATGAGCTCTGAATGCATGATCTGGCCATTCAGTATATATATGTAGAGTGGTACTTCCAGATACGATTGCCCTAACATATGAGATTTTTGAGATACGAGCCATCGAGCAAGCGATTTTTGCTTTGAAATACGAGCACAACATTTGAGATATGAGTAATTGCAGGGATCAGCCGGCTGCACATGACCCACCAGTTTATTGCAACTTGAGGGTCTCATAGTTTCCCAAGCCGCAAGGTTACAGAAAGAATTAAACTCGTATCTCGAGGTACCACTGTATTTGTATATATATATATGTATATATATGTATATATATATATATGTGTGTGTATATATATATATATACATATATATATATGTATGTATTTGTATATGTATATGTATTTGTATAAATATATTTGTATAAATATATTTGTGAATATATATGTGTATATGTGTGTATATATATATATATATATATATATATATAGTGGCCTGGTGCATGAATTTGTGCATGGGTGGGGTCCGGCCAGCCTGGCCAGGGGGAGGGGACATAGGTGGTTGGCCTGCCTGCCTACTGGTCAAACTCCTGGTAGAAGGGACAATTTGCATATTAGCCTTTTATTATATAGGCTATACACTGAGTGACCAGATTATTATGCATTCAGATATCATAATAATCTGACCACTCAGTGTTTATGGTCACCATCAACAAACTCCCAACAATATTAATATACTTTAGGTCTGCATTTATATGACAGAATTTTTGAACTTGAGTGTAGAACTTCATATTTAGACCTGATAAAAATCTCCTTTATTATATTTACATTCTTATTTAAGCTTCTAAAATATTTTTGTATCTTGATACCATTCTCCAAATGTATGAGGTTTCTTGTCCTCTTTCAAAAATATTTCTTTTTTTTAATTTTTTTCTTTTATATTTTTTAATTAAATCTTTATTATTCAGATTATTACATTTGTTTCTCTTTTTTCCCCTCCATAGCACCCCTCCACCCAGCTCCCATCCCTCCATCTGCTCTTAGCTCCCTTCCATTGATCTCATCCATAGGTGTATGATTTTTGTCCAGTCTCTCCCTGTACACCCCTGACCCCTTTCCCCCTGAGAATTATCAGTCCTCTCCCTTTCTGTGCTCCTGATTCTATTATATTCACCAGTTTATTCTGTTGATCAAATTTTTAATTCACTTAATTTTTTGGCTTTTACCTATTTCTTCTTCCTCTTCTAAAAGAGTACCCTTCAGCATTTCATATAATACTGGTTTGGAGTTGATGAACTTTAGCTTTTTTCTTATCTGTGAAGCTCTTTATCTGCCCTTTCAATTCTGAATGTTAGCTTTGCTGGATAGATTATTCTTGGTTGTAGGTTCTTGCTATTCATCACGTTGAATATTTCTTGCCACTCCCGTCTGGCCTGCATTGTTTCTGTTGAGAAATCAGCTGACAGTCATATGGGTGCTCCCTTGCAGGTAATGAACTGTTTTTCTCTTGCTGCTTTTAATATTCTCTCCTTGTCTTTTGCTCTTGGCATTTTAATTATGATGTGTCTCGGTGTGGTCCTCTTTGGATTCTTTTTATATGGGGATCTGTGTGCTTCCTGGACTTGTAAGTCTATTTCTTTTACCAGATGTGGGAAGTTTTCAGTCATTATTTCTTTAAATAGGTTTTCAGTATCTTGCTCTCTCTCTTCTTCTGGCACCCCCACAATTCTGATGTTGGTATGCTTGAAGCTGTTCCAGAGTCTCCTTACATTATCTTCACATTTTTGGATTCTTTTCCCTTCTTGCTTTTCCAGTTGAGTGTTTTCTGTTTCTTTATATTTCAAATTTTTTACTTGATTCTTGCCTTTCTCTAGTCTGCTGTTAGGAATCTGTATAATATTTTTTATTTCAGTCAGTGTCTCTAGTTGGTCCTTTTTCATCTCCTCTTGGGACTCGCTAAATTTATGCATCATCTCTAGCATCTCTAGTTGGTCCTTTTGCAGCTTCTTCTTGGGACTTGATAAACTTATCCATCTTTTCTAGCATATTCTTGAAAAACCTTACAAGTGTGGTTTTGAACTCTTTATCCAGTCTTTTTTTTTTCCTTCATTTCTTTTGTTTGTGATCCCTTCCCTTGTCTTGGCATTTTCACTATGTCGGGGAAACTTCTGTACTTGCAAAACCGCAGAAGCCTCTGTTGAGCTTGGGATGGGTGGAGACTCAGGGCTTAAGGGACCGCCTTGCCTTCCAGTTGGCCCTGCCCTCCACGGCCCCCGAGTCTCACTTGACTGGGTAATTGCTGGAGAGGTCCTTGTGCGCTTGCCTGCAGTGCCTCTAACCGCTGCCCCTCCAGCTCCCCTGCGAACAGGGGCCCAGTGGACTCAGAAGTGGCACAGTTGGGAGGGTCTGTCTCCCACCCCATTGCAAAAGCCAGAGGCACAATCGCAGTGCTGTGCGTGCCACCAGGCCTTTGATCTTTTGCGACTCCCCTAAATTTCTGTGCACTTCTCCCTTTTCACAGTCCAAACTCCCCCCGTATGAGTTTTGGCTGGATCTGGAGTTTGTTGTCAAAGGATAAGGGGTTCAATGCTGTTGAGAGTCTCCGTCTCCCTCCTACCAGAGAAAGCCAGCCAGGTACCCGGCACCCACTCTCTCAGCGTGTGCGTCTCCGTACCTCAGCTTTTTGCAGCTCCTCTGGGTTTCTGTGAGCCCCTCTCTTTACCTCTAGTTGTAGAACTTATACTCGGCCAACTTTCCTGTGGTTCTGGATGATGTCCGTTCTGTCTTTTAGTTGTAGTTTTGAAATTGTTGTGCGAGGCAGCAGTGTAGGCGTTTACCTATGCCGCCATTTTGGATTCGCCAAAAATATTTCTTAACATATTAGCTGTTTATAGCTTTATTTCTTGGAACCTTATATTTCTTTATAAATTATCTATTGAAATATATATACATGTAACTTGCATTCATCATTGTTCTTTTATTCCTTCAACAAGTGAATACTTTCTGATTATCTTTTTTCAGATAATATATTGATAAAAATAGAAAGAAATTATATAGTTGATTTGTCAAGTCTAGATATTGCATATTATTGACATAATTAACTAAAAGAAGACTAAAGAGAAATAAACTTTATATTTTTCACTTTCTTGTTAGAGAAAAAATTTAAAAGAAAATTTGGGTTCATTTTTTCTTCTGAAAATAGTAATAAAAAAAGTAATGTTTAAAACTTCAAAGAAACAAGAAAACTTCTTGGCCAGAAGCTATGAAACACTGCTGAGAGAAATTAAAGTTCTTAAAAATCAAAAAGATATTTCATGTTAATGGGTTACAAAAAGCATACACAAGATACTGCTGTTAAATCTCCCCAAATTAATCTATTGATTCAATGCAATGTCAATCAAAGTTCCAGCTGGTTATAAACTATATATGGAAATATAAATTATCTGGAGTAGTTTAAACAATCTTGTAATTAAACAGCAAAATTGAAGAACTTACATTACTTGACTTTGAGTCTTATTATTATTAAAAGACAGTGTTAAAATATGAAAAGATAAGAAAATATTCACAAGACATATATCAGGTAAAAATTTGTATCCAGAATATATATGATAATGTATTATATATTATATTTCTTTATTTTATTTTACTTTTTTTTCCATCACCATTTATCCTCCATATATATTATATATATTTCTTATAACTCAATAACATAAGCAACCTAAAAAAATTAATGGACAAAGACTTACACAGAAAGCTGACAAAAGATTATATATGCTGGTCAATATGCATAGAAAAAGTATAAAAGATAAATTTGAAATTTGATTTACTCTATGTAATGTACATTTAATAAAAGCTATTTTAACTCTTAAGTTTTATATTTGTTATCCTTTCTCAATCAAGATTTTCATTAAAAAGTATAAAAATATGTCTGGAAAGTAATAATTTGTGAAAATGTAAATAAACTAAAAACATAAAGGACTAGCTTTGGATATAACATTAGAAGTAGTAAGGCAGTTGGAATATGTAAAATTTTTTAATTGATTTGGAAAGTTTTAGGGCTTAGTTATCTTAAAGGGAGGGGAGGGTAAGAACAGGTTTGCTACAGTTCCCAATAGCATACTTTTTTATGCTCAGTGTTTTTATTTTATGCCTGGGTAAGATAATGTCAGTGTTTCAAGTTATGCCACAAATACTGAAGTATTGGATGATAAAATGCAATTCAGAAATTTCCCAATTGATCTATACTTTTTATAGACATTATTTCATAGATATGAAAATAATCTTTCTATTTATAAAATGGAAATACGAAAAAGAAATGTGTGCTCTCTCTCTTCATCTATCTGAGACTCGTGGCTACCTTAGATATCCATTTCCTCTTTAATCTTTTCCAAATTAATCTTTCTCTCCACCTCATCAAAAATGTATCAGTCAAGGTTAAAGGAAAACAACATGGCTCTATATTTAGATGAAAGACTTAAAGAGATACTTGCAATAAGCTGTTATAACTACTATTGTTTCAAGTGGTTTTGTTGAATTACAGAGGAAGACCTTCTTGAAGTGTTTTCCAAACAGAAATTAAATTCAAAACATGTTTTTACCCCAACTAGTATATCTGACTACCTTAAACATATGAGCATTTTAAGCGCAACGTGAAACCTTTCAAGTTGTTTTATATTCATTTATGCTTGTCAAAGCATTACTTTCACGTAATTACAAAAATGCAAATGTTCTCCTAAGATTTCCCCTTAAGGAATTTAAAGTAAAAAGGTTGAATTGTAGTCAGACTATTTAATTCAGAGTTCTAATTTGATCAAATATCACTTTAAAATATATATTTCCCTAGAGCTTCAGAATATGTATTTCCTTTCCCCACCTGTATTATCCTTAAAATTTGCATTAATATATTAATATTGAAGATTTTTAACCAATAAACTTTAATAGATTTTGATGAAAATGTAAAGAGGTTTAATAGTTTGAGAATATGACTAAAATATTATTCACATAATTTTTATACTAGTATATAATTAATGTGTAATATATATAATGGAAGTTGTGCCTTAGCAAAATATTTCAGGCAGCCATATTCTCCATTTCCTTTTACCTGGATGAGTTACCTGTAATTGATATAGTTTCTATATCATCTTATCTCCCTTCCCTTTGGTTTTGACCAATGAAGAGATCAGATACGAGGAGAAAGAGGTCAGGGTGTTAATCTGCCCACGCCTTCTCTGTCTTCTGTGGTTTCAGCAATGGTCGCCAAAACCTGTTTGCATACATCTCTCTTCCTAGAGCTCAACCTTTTTCCAGGCTTCACAACCCTATATTCTTTTCTTTTTTTATTGTTTAAAGTATTGCATGTGTCTCCTTTTCCCTCATCAACCCCTCCCTGGTCCTCCCACCCTCACTCCCCTAGTGTCTGTCTATTGGTTGTGCTTATAAGCATACATAGAAGTCCTTTGGTTGATCTCTTATCCCACCTCCCCTGCCTTCCCTCTAAGCCGGTTTCATGGTCTGTTTGATACTTCTATGTCTCTAAATCTATTTTTGATCTGGATCTATTTATATTTCACAAATCATGTGATATTTATCTTTCTCTGACTGGCTTATTTTGCTTAGCATAATGCTCTCCATGTTTATCCATGCTATTGTGAATGGTAAGTGTTTTTTTTTTTTTTTTTTTACAGCAGCTTAGTGTTCCATTGTATAGATATACCACTGTTTTTTTAGTCACTCATCTGCTGATGGGCACTTAAGCTGCCTCCAAATCTTAGCTATTGTAGATTGTGTTGCTATGAACATAGGGGTGCATATATCCTTTCTAATGGGTGTTTCTGATTTCTTAGGATATTAGAATTGGGATTACTGGGTCAAATGGGAGTTCCATTTTTAACTTTTTGAAGAAACTCCATACTGTTTTCAATAGTCTGCATTTCCACCAGCAGTGCATGAGGGTTCTCTTTTCTCCACATCCTTACCAGCACTTGTTTTTTGTTGATTTGTTGATGATATACCCTTTTCTTAACCCTTCAGGTCTGTGAACTGTAACAACTTCTCACTGTTGCAAAAACCTAACTCACCACTCCTTGTATTTTATCCCTGCCCATACCTGTATAAACAATCTTTTCAGTATGTGATTTTCATTTCATCTTTTTGATGGTGCCATCTGTGTCTTCCTTGAACTCTGCCTAACATAGTGATTGATGCTGGTATGATCCCAGGAAATAGGCCTTCAAAAAAGATTCTGGATTGATTGCCATGAGCTGCAAATAATCTTCTTAAAGAGAAGAAATATGCCATAGGTAACCTATGACATGCCAAGGCATTTGTTAACTCCAATTACCATCAGTCGTAGCATGGGTCAGAACACCAGTAGAAAACAAGCCTTGGGAGAGCATGTAGTTGGGCATTTATTGCTTCCATGATAATGACTTATCTATGAAGGTGTTACAGCTACTTCTGAATGCTGTGAGGAGCTTTGATTTAAAAAAAAAAAGGTAAACTTACAGTTTTATCCATGGACAAAAAGATTTGGGGAGGAATCAGAATGTCTCTATGATGTCCTCAAAGAAAATCCTTGTCTCATGTAGCAATAAAAAAGACATATTATTTATATCACAAATCATAAAGTTGGACTTGTATGGCATCCTTATGAAAAATCACAGTGGATGAACACAGTGACAAATTAGTAATTTGGCTGGTATAGTATGAGTTGGAAGAGAGTTTGTAAAGAATAGGGTTATTCTTTACATGTTCTACCAAGTCATTTTATGATTATTGTTTTTGGAGATGAAATATAAAAATGCTGAGAATATTTAATTGAGACAATATCCTAGATAAATAAATTTCTGCCCCATGTGCCTTGCAATTCCTGGCTGCTGAAAAAAAAATCTATATTCACGTGAATTATGTAGTGGATTATTTTTTCCTTAAAAGAACCATGAAGTTCCAATGAGATAGTTGTATTTTCATTTAATCTATTTTAGCCCTATTTTATTACTATAAAAGGGTTTGAGTCAGTTCAGAAAAATACACAAGTCTGGGAGAAACTAAATGAATGAGCAAATCTGAGTGTGGAGGAAATAAGGATAGGAAAATGAACTAATTAAAAGATTAGTACATTAAAAAAACTCTGTAATAAATTATTAGTTACTTATTAAAGTTGGACCTCAGATATGTCTCTAAATTTTCTGGTAGCAGAAAAGAGGATAAAACATTGTTAGTTATGGGATTCACAGAGGGGATGAGATTAAAATAAATTGGTTTCCCAAAGACAAAGCATTTGCAAGTAATAAAGCAGAGCAGTTTCTCTGTGGATTATCATAAAAGGAACTATAGGAGATTAGTTCCTTCACAAATTCTCTACAATAGATATAATAGTGAGTATAATCTCACATTCATTCATGTAACTTTTCTAAATGCATTCAGTTAAAGTTATTCTACTAAATGTCAAATTATATAGTCAAAGTTCATAGGAAGGTATGATCATATTTGGGAGGAGAGTAAAGTAGAAGATCTAGAAAAAAAATAATCAACTACATACCCATTATTAAGATTTAGCAGAGATTTCAAGTCAATTTTTTTTATCTAATCTAAGAACTTAGAGGGTAGAGATTTGATGTTGCTGAACTAAAGACAGATACATATGCTTTGATCATTAGTTAAATTGTGGAGGAGAGGTTTACACACATTTAAGAAAGAGTCCAACTATCACATATGGCAGATCAATTGACCATCCTACCATTGTAAGAAGTAGACTAGGATTTACAAAAACATGATTTAGCATAAGAAATCTTGTAATGAGATAATTGCTACAAATACTGTTTTTGCTCTTTTTCATTAATTTTCAACTTATACTCTTTAAGAAGCTTTCTGGGTGGAGGCTGAACTAGCAGAATAATTTTCCAAAGTGTGTAGTGTTTCCTTCCTTCTTTCTTTACTCTGAAATTGATTAATCACCTACTGTACATGAAGCATTGTGTTGGGTGGTGGGAAACAAAAATGAGGGAGACATAGCCCTAACTATAGCCCTAAAAACCTCCAAGGATAGACATATATGTAAACAGTAATTCCCATAAAGACTACAATACTATAGGAATAAAAAAAATAGAGTACTTAGCTTTACTTGAAAAAGAAATTCAGAGAAAACTTTATAAGTGAAGAGATGACTAAGATGACTTTTGAAAGATGCAGGAGATTTTGCAAAGAGAAGAGGAGGAGGAAGTGTGCCTTAAGATCAGAAAATAGTCCATGGAAAACCACAAAGTGAGAAACAGTGCTTCCAGTACAGAACATAGCCTGTGGAAAGGCACAAAACTGAGAAACATATGGTAAATTTGAGCAATAGCAGGTTAATTCACCAAAAAAGGATGTACAAGGAGATGTAAGGAAAGAAGAAGGACTGAAGGCAGGGGCTTGGTAGGCTAGGCAAACTAAGCTATTCAAGAATGTTAAGTAAAGAAAAGCACCATCAGACTTGGCTGTTAGAAAGACCTCTCTGGCAGCAGCTCAGAGGACAGGCACAAGAAAGTTTCATCATTGCATAGTTTGAACGTCATTGCAAAGGTGGAATGACATACTACATAATATTTAGAATGTACAACTGGCATGACTATGTGATTAATTAGATTTGATAGGGAGTGTAAAGAAAAAAAGTAATAGAGAATAATCTACAGGTTTCCAGCTTGGACAACTGTGTGAATGATGATGTTATTCATAGAGACGAGAAAAAATGAGGAAGAGCAGGTCTCAGTTGATGAGTTCAGATTGGGTTCATTAGGGATAAGGTGGTTGTGAAAGATTCAAAAAATGATGCCTTGCATGACATTAGAGAAATTGCAAGGCTGAACAAATGTAATGATAGTTGAAACATAGGTATGTGGATATGATTGTGAAGGGGGAGTATAGAATCAAGGACAACATCAGGACACACCTGTAGTGAAGAGCCCATAAAAGAACAGTGGGGACTAGTGAGGCAGGAAGAAAACCAGTTACTAGAAAGGAGAAAAATATCATAAAACAAGGAAAGTCCTTGTTTTGTGATATTTTAATGTTAAGTAGTAAAATTAAAAATGAAATTGGCTTTGTAAATTAGATTTTTGGTGACCATGTTAAATAACATGCATTCAAAATGCATTTAATGAACACCTTACCTACCCCGAGGCACTCTCATCATGAAGCTTACTCTCTCAGCAATAAACAATA